>VYXD01002775.1:1033655-1059636 GCA_013397195.1 Hylia prasina
ATTTCATGTAGAAAGGGAAAGAAAAGCATAAGGGTGCCACCTCACTGCCCTAGAAACATTTTTTTTTAGTTCTCTACACACTGAATCCTTAAATTATCTCAACAACATTGCTGACTTTGTACACTGAACTAATGAAACTCTGTTTAACCTGAAAATCTTATAACTGGCAAAACCAGGTTATATTTTCTTTGCCAACACGGAATATCATTAAACTACTGTTCCATAATTTACTCTTAAGCCCCAGTAGCTCAGGTCCTGTGGAACTGTAAAATATGGTATGACTTAGGTTTGATGAAACAAAGTGAATGAAGTGTTAATTTGATAATTGTGTGGTTCATCTGAGCAGTAAAACACAATAAAGCACACTTTGTTCCATCACACCAGGCTACTACCTGATGCTCTCATGCCTAACACCACCCCAGCAGCGTCACAACCTCCACCTAAGTGTGCCCAAAGGGCTTCACTGCAGCTGCAGGGCAGGTTTCTGACACCTGCTTTCATTTTAAGAGATGGACCATGCTTTGAAAAGTATTTTCAGTAGACACAAATCTAGTTTAATATAGCTGTACATAAGGACAGAAGACATGTGATCAAATTAGAGAAATTACCTGTGGTTTTTGTTCAGCATTCTTTCTTAAGGTTCTGACTTCATTCTGATATAAATAAAAATGTTAAGAGGGGTTCAGGAATAAGGCCACATGTTCTCCAGTGAATCAGGGAAAGGTGGGTGATACAGGGATGATAGCATTCCTTTCTCTTTATGCCAGTGTCCTCATTAGGATAAGATACACACCAAGTGCAGTAGTATCATATGATGTTTTGTTGTACAGAGAAAGAGGGAGAAGGGTGTATCAACAGTACCTGCAACTCTTTGGAATCCAGCCATACACAGCTCCTGCTGTAAATGAGTCTTTGGCCTCAAAACCAGGCTGGAGTCTGAAACGTGCAGCAGCACCTCTTGTTTCAAGAGCTCTGTCTTCTTCACCCACCCTAGTAGCTCTGCAGCTGCCAGCTGACCAAAGGCCTTTTTTAATTACTTTAACAATTGTGAAGCCTGGTCAATCATGTTCTAACATTTTGAGTTCTCAGCCATAATTACACCACTGTTACCATCAAATGGCATCTTGTAATTGCATAGCAAGGCTCAACAAGGCAGCGTGTGTGCTGGCAAACTGTGAAAGCTCTGATCTCATCATTGCTACAATCCCAAAATGAATACTCTGCTCTCAGATTGCTTTGATCCTGCTGTTGAAATATATAACCATGAGAAATCTGGCAAGAGGAAATCAGTTTATGTTGCTAAGCAATGAAGTCAACCTTCAGGTGATGAATTTAGACTCTTGAGTGAGTTTTTCCCTCACGATATTTTGTGGAGGCTACTGGTGTCTTTTGTAAGGCAGATAACTTGTCCTAAGGCTCCCATCAGTCAGAGAACTGCTCCAAAACCCAGATTAATAGTTCTGTTTTCAGAAGACTCTTAATCCCCGTATGTGATGTCTTCACTGCACTTTTGGCAGAATTAGAATCTGATTTTGCAGCTGGTTTTATGCTAATGGATCTCTACTGTTCCCGAAATTGCGTTGACTCTAACATTTATTTTACTGCAATATCCAGAATCATCACTGTGGACAAGCCTATTGTGCCAGACACTTTGCAGACAGAATAAAAGGATTCTTTGGGCTCCCAGTGGTTCACTTTGGCTCTTATGCAACGAGACCCCTTGGAAAGATCCACAGACTTAACTCTGTGACCATTTTAAACTACTTAAGTAGTTTAATGCTTCATTGCTGCAAAAGGCTGAAAGGGCCTGTCTTGGCTGTGAAAAGGGGAAGAAGGCTCAGGCTGAATAATGTATTTGAACTGGAAAGAACTGGTTTTGCATACCCAACAGTACACCCAACAGAAGGCAGCGACAACACAAATACTTTGTGTTGTTTCCAGTATTTATAGGAGGCTGTGCACCTACACAGCAAATTATTTCCTTAGTGATGAGACCCTTGCAAGCCAAATGCCACCTACATACTATTGTATTAAAGTGACTGGCACGAACCTGGATTTGCAGAGCAAGGAAGTGATTTGCTTGTCACATATCCATCTCTTCAACTAGAGGTTTCCTGGTGCACGGAATTGCCCCCAGGGTTGTAACTGTCACCAGGAATTCTAGCTGCAAGTAATTTTGCACAAAAGTGTTTAAGTTTTAAAATCCCAAGAGGCAACAAAACCTGTGATTTAGTCATTAGAGCTTCTACCAGTCACTGAAGCACCCAAACCATCTGTATTGTGATATACAGCACAACATCCATGGCCATCAGCTAATGCCTGCAACAAATTTTGTGTCAAAATCAGTCTGAGGCACTGACCAGATTGAGGGCAATGGGGGGAGAAAAAAAGGAAGCACCAGTTTGCCTTTAAAAGGAAACAACCCAGTCCCTTAAGATACCGGGGGCGGGGGGCAGGAACCAACAACAACAACAAAACTGGAAACTATTTCCTCTCATCTGCAAGATGACTGAGCAGTTTCTGCTCTCAGTACTCAGTCCTCTGCACTAGATTGGAGTAGGATTGCTTTTAGACCCCGCATGGTGAAGCAGGGATGGCAGTCCCAGGGCACCACCTGTGCACACCAGCTGTGTCTGAGCTTTGTGGCTGTTCTGGGTAGGTGTGAGGTGAACCCTGACCTTTTTTATTAGTGTTGGAAGCTTGTTCACTGATGTTTTCTTGCTGGTTGACACACGCCTGTGTCAGACATTGTTAGGAAATAGTTCTGAGGAGTGTTTTGGAATGTGTGCATATACACATTGTTCAACTGAGCCTTCCCAAAAGGGGAGGAAGTTGTGTTTAAATTGTACATCAAACACATGGTATTTCTAATGAAAAATAGAAGGAATGAGTTGGATGCTGGCTAGTCTATTTCCTATTACCAGTGTCCACCTTCCAGTCATCTGCAAGAAGTGAGGCAGAGGCATGAAACACTCCTAATTCTGTTCTTTATGGCAATTCTTCTCAGGCTTTGCCAACAAACAAGGTCAGCCTGCTCAGGCTGCAATCTCTTCAACATCTGAATTATGTCAGCAGATAAAATCATTTATAACAGAACTTCTCAAATGATAAGGCCTTTGTCCAAAGTCTATTACAATTTGAAGTCTGTGGATTTGATGCTGGGAACTCAGTGGGGTGTTTTTCTTTAAAAGCATGTGCCTGCCTGAAGCAAACAGGAACCCATGGCCCTGGTGCAACACTGGAATTTTTTAATCAGCTAAAAATTACTTGACATTTAACATAAAAAATAGAGCAAAACCCTTAGTTCTCTAATTGCTTTCTTAACATTATATGTCTGATATAAAGCTCATTGACATTAGCATGTCTTTCTGTTAAAAAATTAGCTTCTGATTGGGAGTTAGAAGTATTTAAGCATAACTAAAATGGAACTAAATGACAAAAGAAAGTCAGGAAATATTTAGATTCTCATCCTTTATCACATATAATGTGGGATGGAGGTGTGAAAAAAAAACAGCATAGCAAGTAATAACAGGAATACAGATTCAGCCAAAACAGAATTATGAAAGTAGTCCCTTTTTTATTTCCTTTCTATATTCTGATAGCAAAAATATTCTGTAGAGTCTAAGTATAAGGAACAAAAAGGACGCTACAGAGCTAGGATGTAACTACAAGTATTGCAAACTTGCAACAACTTTTATAAAAATCTTGTGAAACTGATTTTTAAATGTGAATTTGAAGGCAGCCAGCAGGTAGCACATGAAGGTAGCACATAATTTGTCAGCCTCTCTGTGGTCAATGGGAGTTACAGCACATAGGAGCACAATGGGCTGAAAAGTCATCCACGGTTTTGGACACTTATCTCTTCTTTGAGGAGTAATTGTTGTGAAAAGAATCATTCCTTTTAGAATTATTAGATTTAGTATTTCATTACAAAAGTTGAGTGGTACTTGCTTGCAATTTGCCTTTTTTTTTTCCCCACAAATCTATAACAATATTCAATAATCTTAATTGAGATAGAAACACAGAAATTTTTGCATAGATGTAATACATTGTTCCACACTTTGTTTTACTGCAACTTAAGCTGTCAAAGAGCATGTTAATGACAAGTCCCATTGCACAGAGAACCCAGTTTCTGCTCTAAAGTACCATTAACCTTTCAATACCTTATAAGAAAACCCTTTTGAAGGAGATCAGAGTAGGTACATCTTGGATTCTCTCCATAGTTTCACTGTGAATATCTGCTGTGAAATCTCATGAGTCACTTCAGATGTTATGGTCATTTCTCCTGCTGGGTATTAGTGGTGCTGATTCACACACATTGTTTCTGTCTCTATATCTGCACTGCTTCTGGTGCTTTTCCTGGCCCTTCCCATGCTGAAATGGTCTAGTATTCCTCTAATTCCTATGCAGTTCAAGTGTAAAATGGTGAAAACCAACAATCCTGTTCAATGCACAAGCTGTTTGTTCACTGGAGCATTGATGTATGTAGCCTTAAGCTGGTCTGAGGTACTAGTTCATAATTAAATATTCTGTTTTCTTTGTAAGAAGTGCTGCTTGTAATGAATTGCATACAGAGGCAAACTTTTAATAGCCTAAATTATTTGTAACAGCACTGGTTTACAAACAGCTTTACTCTGACATTCTATTATCTTGCCAAAGGAGCACCTGCTCTGGACTGCAAAATTCGAGATGGAGCATCTAAGGGACAACCTGAAAATGCATCCACATTAAACTCTGATCATCTGCAGAGCACACCTATACCACCTCAACAGGATTTTTCTCTGTGTTGCTTTGCTGTTCATCATGCTTTAGAGTCACAGCCCCAGCTTGGATGCTGTAGTTTGGATGAAATAACTGGATGGAAGAGTCCGAGTATCATTTCCTTATCAAAGGAGAGAACACCAGCTTTAGACAAGATAGCAAGTGGAGATAAAATTCACCTGCCAACAGTGACACATTCTGGGAAAGCATTTCCTGGGTTGTTTTTTTTTACTTCTTGTGTCATTTCCCCTCACATGAGCTTGAGAGAAGCATCTGGCTGCTTAAATTTGTCAAACCATCTCACCATGAGACCTCAGGGTCCCTGCTGCAAGGGGAGCATCACCATTTCCTCAGCACACCCTGAGGCTTTGTAAAACTGCACACAGCAGCAGCAGAACCAAACTCCACTCATTCTTCAGTCTTCAACAGGGCCACCTTTTAGGAAGCTGTATTTTCTGTCAGAATATTTTGTGATGAACCTAGATGAAATTAAACAGCTTTTCCTCATTTCGTCACTTTTTTTAACATTATTCTAGTTAGAACTGTATGAGTTAATTGCTCATAGTATTTCAACTGACAATTAGATAAGGGTGTTGATTATTCAAATCATGAAAATAATCTTTACAGCCTGTAGTACGAAATCTCATGATGGTGTTTCAAGCCCTTGTTTTAAGGCTGTTTCAGCAAACAGCTGAAGAAAAAAAAAATCAAAACAGAACATAGGCAAACAAGCCTTAATTCATGCAGAAGGGTGAACTCTGTCCTATCAAAACACAAATGTAAGTACTGTGAGATATGCAAATTTACTTTTAATTAGCATAATAAACTGCAACAAAAATTAGAATAGATGGTCAAGTGAGTGATAGGTGTACAATGCAATGCTTGTGGTGAGAGCTGGGCTTCAAGGTGTGTAGCAGTAACTGAAAAAATTTGAAAAAGATGTTTTTGCAGCAGAAAGAGATGAAACAAGTGTTATTTTTGTGTATCATATGTTGGCTTTGGAATCATTTTGGCAAAGCCCTATAATTTTTCCAAAGGCCATCTTTCACCTTAGACCTTGTTGTAATTCTTGGAAAGTTCTTGAAAAAAAATCTTGAGAGGGCTTTAGAAGTCTAGGATTTCAAATAAGTGATTTATTTGCCTGACTTTTAAATTATTCTGCACATAAACTTCAACCTCTTTTCCAAAATTACAAATGCTGGAAATGTACATAAAATAAAATGTTATGTGATTATGCCCTAGCTCTTGGCATCAAGGAATATCTCCCAAATAAGCAAAGAATTGTTCCAGAACTGGGAAGTTGCTGTTAATGTGATACATATTCCATCTCTATATTAATAGAAATAGAAAGCCTAGATGAAGAGAAAAGACCTGGAACTGTGTAATGTAGACACAGGAAGAGCTGTGTAAGGATTCCTGCTTTTTTGGGCCACGCTCCTGATTTGTCAGGCACAGATAAGTGATGCTGTATGGACAGCTCAGGTGTGATTTTAAATAATATGGTTTTCCTCTGCAATGGCAAAAGACTAAAAAGATCCAGATGCAATTGAGATAATTTTGAAATGGTTATTTACTGAATAGTGCAATCAGTGTAATTTCTTGCTTGTTTGGGTTCTGGCTGAGCACAGATCCTTTGTTCTGGGTCACTCAAGGGGAAGAGGAGCTTGTACAGTCTGCAGGAGTTGTGAATGCCCACACAAAACAGATGGGACAGGCTGGCAGAGTAAAACATTGAAACTAAACCACATGCAGGAGGTATTGTGTTTTCATCTTTATGGTTGCACATTATCCTGTGAATCTCAAGCTGTTTTATCCAGGAAAAATAATAATTCTAAGCAAGCCTGGAAAGAGCTTCTAGAAACTAAAGCTTGAGTATTGATCGAGCTCTTTGAAGAAACACAAGAAGTAAAGTGAAGTTTGTGACCTGGTCCTAAGAGCACTTAAATGTAGTTCAGCTCTTCTGTGTAATCCCTTTGAAAGTCACTTGGAAATCATTGAGCTGGAATACAGCTTATTAAATCCCTTATACAGGCAATTAAATCTCTCTTTTCAAGAGGATTAGAACATGCAAGCTAGAACTTGTGTTCTAGGCTGTAACTGTGGGGTTTAGGTAGATTGTCCAAGTTTTGGTTTCGTGGCTCCTGAATGTGCGAGATCAATTTCAATTCTAAATATGTCATTGCCCTTACTGCAATTAAAACTCGCTTGCTAACTATCTTGCAGGTATTTTTAGCTTTCCTATCAATGCTCTTCAGAATAAATCAAGAAGAGTTTTTCAGGAGGAATGACAGCAAGCAAAGTCCTCTTGGACAATCCTTTGGACAAGGTAACTTGTAGAAACCAGGTTAAAAAATTATATTTAACGTCTTGACAATTTGTGGAAGTAATTAAAGCAACAAACTAGACCAGATGAACTAAAGCACATTACAACATGCTGTGGGAAATTGTGAGCTGCTTCTCCAGAAGATTTTGCTGCTCTGCTCCTGTTCCTTTCTCAGTAATGCTTTCCTGATTGGATTGTATGTGTACAAACACCCCTCAGTGGATGCTTCCCTACAAGATGAGGTTTGTGGGGTTTTTATAAAAAGAATTTTGCGTTTCTGTCCATACTCTCATTATGTCTAAGTTTCCAGCCATTGCTGTGTCTTGTTTTCTCAGTCCTACTGTGTGCAGTCACCAGGACCCCGACGCTGCAGTGAGTGACACTCAGCCCCTTTTATGGCTGTGGTGACTGGCCTGGCAGAGCCAGTGAAGAAACAAATCCTTTTTTGTGTTAACAGGAGCAGAACTGGAAGCACACACTGCCCAGCCTCAGTGCAGCACGTTCCTAATGATGGGACTGCTCTCCAACAGACTGCAGTAACTGACAGGAAAACCTTTATCTTCTCTTTCACAAGAACCTTTAAACCTCCCTTTAAATAAAAGCTTATCTGCTAATTGGTTTGACCCCCAATTCACCTAGTCAATAAAGGAATTCATCACTTTTGCCCAATCTGATGGTTAAAGGTATTGGTAACTCTCACTTGGGAGTGTGAATGAGGTTTGGGTTTTTTATTCCAGGCACCATGCTGTTACATTTATTGGGAAACCCCTACAATACCATTAATAAAGACTTTTTTAAACCTCATAAACAGTGACTTATGTGACACTTAATGGCAAGTCAAGGATATTAAAGTATCACTGAATATAATAATTAAAAAAAAAGAGAGAGAGACAAAAACAGCTGTGCTTGCTGAAAGACTTGCAGAAAGGATTGATAATTATCCTGGTATTATGATAGGTTGATTTCTATGAGGTTTGCATCGCTTCACTTTATATTACTTTGCACATATGACTTTGAGGTGTTAGTTTCAGGCTAATTTTTTACTAGGTTTCAGAACATCATACTTGATGACAAGATGTACAAGCCCAAACAGGGTTGCAGTTCCCAAGGGGAGACTTGTTAAAAAATAATTTATGAGGCACTATCTTAACTGGAATATTCACCTCATCTGCATCTGACAGGAACCTCTGGAGTCCATCATGGACAAGCTGCACTCTTACCAATTCACAGGAATCATGCTTGACAGAATTAACCCTCTGATGCTGGATCTTCTCAGAAGAAGAGACAATTTATGTTGGCTGTGACATCTTATCAATAAAGACAGTAAAGCTGGAAGAGCAGACCTCAGCTGCAATCAAAGGTCAGTGCCTTGCAACACTGGACAGTGACAGCTGGATAAAAAGAGAGAGATGGTGTCTGTGCATGTGTGTGAGGGTGTGTAGGCTTGTGAAATGGAATCAAAATGAAAAATCAGTTAAGTGGCCTGGAAACAAATCCCAATTTTCGTTTTCCACTGTCCTGTAGAAGTTCAACTCTGTAGAGAAAATATATACCTACATCATGCAGGGATAAATAGTGATGTTCACCTTACCCAAGTCAGGACTGAAGACTAACACAGCTGGAAATGTTTTGTTTCTTCCAGAGAAGAAGCAACCTTTGATATCAAAGTTCTGACAAGTCTGGAGGAAATGAGTAGAAATTCAGAGGGTGGGACTTACAGTTCTACAGAGCTTTTCAGATTAATGTTCATCTTGTCTGACCTTTGGTAAAGCTAAAAGTTCTCAAGGCTCCAGCCACTGTTCTTTAGCACTCAGAGCTTTCCAGCCACTCTGAAATATATTTGGTCTCTTGCTAAGTTGGTCCCAATTCTCTGCCCTGTATTGTATCCAGGGAGAATGGCCAATCTAACTGACTGATAAATGCAGTAAACCCTTGCATGGCAATTCTTCAAATTAGTGCTGTAAAATCTCCCTCATTAGAAGCCAAACATAGCAGTAAACAACCTTAGGAACCTTTTGTGTGAGCTGGTACTGTGTTTTTATATAGAACCACAGAGCAGGGCTGGCACTCCAGACCAGGACTGAAAAGCTTTTTTCTTTACCTGTTACATTAAATCCCATATGAAAGCATTCATTAGCACAGCTGCAAGTCCAGCTCTCAGAGCTGTAAGAGCTCACACTGATGACAGAAATCTCATGCTATTAATGCACAGCACAGGCCTACAACACTGTGTGAGGAAGTACAAGCACTCATTTAACTGCAGCAACCTTCCAGCTCCTAATAGATAATAAGATATCCTTTGGGGTGTCTTTCCATTGTATCAGCTGCTCCCAGAGCTGATGTAAGAAAAGCAAATTTCCCATAAACATGATTAATCAGGAATTTGGAGACAACTGGTCATGCTCATAATTCTTCCATAGTTATGTCTTCAGTTTTGTGCTTTGGGAATAAAAAAGATTCGTTTTTCCAAGTTCTCTGAGCATTTATTCAACCCCAAAGCAGGTGGAAGACTGGCCAAGTGACCTTTCCTAGTCTTCCAGCTACAAACACATGGACACAAGCCCTTTGTGAGTTGAGATGTGAGTGAGAGCTGCACCTACAGTCTCCTGTGTGCTTCCTATAGTAGTGGATGCATCCCAGAGAGAGGAACTCTCCAAAGCACAGGAACTGGTGTGTCAGGCTTTATCAGCTGCTGGGCAAATGCAATGAGGATGGAGTCATCTGGCTTCCTTACCAGAGCAGGACAATGTGGTGTTTTCATAAGCAAAAATACCATTAAGGGGCCAAACCAGGAAAATGTGGAAGCTGCCTCAGTGCTCAGGGCATGCCCTCGAGCTGCCCCTTGTTGGAAAGACCCAGCCCTACAGACACAGGGCAACTGAGAGGGGTTTTTAAAGATTTTATTCCATTACCAATCTTGTAGAAAGGTGAGATACAAGAGATATAAAACTCAACCCCATTCTATGAGAAGCCAAGCTCTTTCTTGTTTACAGTACCTTAAAAATGCTTTTCAGCCTATCAGCTTTTGCCACACAAAGCTGCTGATACTTCTAACACCAATCATCTATTATTTTGCCCCACGTGGTCTTGCTACAATGCATCTTTCACAGTTCTAATTCTCCAAAATATCTCGTCTGTTTGTAAGGCCATTGCCTGAAACTTGTTTCCAGTTCAAGTTCTCTCTCAGCAATGTCTGTCCTATCCCATGGCCTTTCTAAGTCAGCACACTTTATCTCAGAGTTTGCACACAGATGTACAAAACTATGTGAGCTTTCAGTCAGGCTTTGAGAATCCTCTACAGATCCATTTCTCACACTCCTGCAGAGCCGACAGTGGGGTCACAAACCTGCAGGGTGCCTCTTGCCCNGAGCCGACAGTGGGGTCACAACCCTGCAGGGTGCCTCTTGCCCTGTTCTAGGAGCTGCTTTTTGTCCACCTCAGGAGAGAGAAGAGGCTTGGGATCCTTCCAGGGGTGGCTGCCAGTGTCTTTACGAGCCAGTGACTGAGGTGGGACTGTGGTCAGAGCACTTTGATGTTGGAGTACTGTGATGGCATGAAACACTTTCCAAAGAATTTCCAGCTAAGTTTACCACATCATGCTCATGTCCAGAACCCCAATGTCACAAAGCAATGGCCTTCACAAAGGAAGCAAAGTGCGTGTTCAAGTGCAGTAAAACTCATGAGGAGTTTGCTCCTCCTGGGTACAGTGAGCTCTCTCACAGCTCGGCTGTGCTTTGACAGGGCTCACAAACACCTAACCAAAGGTGCCTGACTACTAGTTGCTTATACTGATAAACGATCCTAGATGATGAAAGGATAAATATTGCTGTGTAGGTCCTTTGCACTAGCCTTGCTCACTCTTTTTTAAAAATATGCCTAAGTCAGGAAACAAGAACAGTAGCATTTTTATAACGCAGAGGGAGTCATCCTGACCCTTCACCCAGACTCAGTCGAGAGAGAAGGAGTTCAGGGCAGGGGATTTTTCCAGGTGCCCGATCTTTCCTCCCGCCGGCTCTCCCTGCTCCCTGCCGCCCGACGCCGGAAATCTCCCGCGCGGGTTCGCGCTGAGGCGCGGGGCGGGCCGGGCTCGCTGCTGCCCCCTGCTGCCGCCCCTCGGCACCGCGGCCCGGCCCGGCCCGGCCCGGCAGGGCCTCAGCGGCGGTACCGAGCACCGACACCTCGCTAAGGACAGTAACCAGCAAAGCCATAGGGATGTCGCTGAGCCGGAAGGGGAATTTAAATTATTTCCCCAGTGCTCTCTCAAGTTACCCTGCTGGAAGAGTGATTTCCAGCCGTACTTGCAGCGGTGTGTAAGAGCACGGGGAGGTGATGTGTAGGAATAGGGTAAAAAGCTGGCCTCTCATTTCTTCTAAGTGCAGCTAATCTCTGAGTTCCCATATGAAGCTGTTTTGAGAATGAGAAGTTCCTTTAGCACAACAATCTTTTCCAAGAGTGAAAAATAAGCACACCTATAATAACAAGGGATTTATTTGTCCCATGACAATCAGTAAAGAAAATATGTAAAGAATCCGAGAATAGATATATTTAATAGACAAGTAAAATACCTTTTACTAACCAGTAGAATAATTAACAAGAAAGCTATTAACCAATTGGTAAAAAGTGTATAAAAGTGTATAAAAGCATGCAGCCATAANCCGCCGGCTCTCCCTGCTCCCTGCCGCCCGACGCCGGAAATCTCCCGCGCGGGTTCGCGCTGAGGCGCGGGGCGGGCCGGNATATGTTGTGTCTGTCCTAACAACGACAGTGGTGTAGCGGCAGACAGGGGAGAAGCTGCTGTATTCCCACAGCCTGGAGTGGGACCTGGTTCCTGATGCCCTGGGATAAGTGGTGCTGGGGAGTGCTGGCAGCAAGCCCTGGGTGGAGCACTCCTGGAAAATGTGGCACTGCCAGGCATGTGCCACCACTGGAGCACGTAAAAAAAACAGACCAAGGACTTTTCCAAGGATGTTGCAGGATGACATAAACATACAATATAAATATTTTGTTATCCTATTTACCCAGATTACCCAATAATATCCATAGTGTAACTCTGTAAATTGTGTTTATTTACACTTGCTGAACCAGCAGCAGAGGCTTGCAGCATTGCTGTGGTTACTGAAGGAGGATATTACATTTCCTATGTTATTGGGAAAAAAGCCAGAATCTTTCCCCTGCCTTCTCCCCCCATAGTGTAGAGTTTCAAGAGACTCTCTATTGTTTGCATTGACCAAATTGGTTGTATTCAGGAAAAAAAATTGTATTCCAGCTTTAGGAGAAAAACTCTTTCACCAATGAACTACTCAGCAAAGCAGAGTTAAGCAGCTGAAGATAAGTGTAAAACTGAAAAGCAACAGCAAAGGAGTGCCACGAGAAAGAGGTTAACAGCAAGGGATGAGGAATGTCAAGCAGCATGAGAACCATGTAGTGAAATTAGTGTGGGGGTCTAGCAGCAGTGGAGCAAGGAGCAGAGAGAGTAGATGGGAGGAAAGATCAGACAGTGTACCTGGAAAGATTCCCTGCCCTGAACTCCTTCTCTCTCGACTGAGTCTGGGTGAAGGGTCAGGATGACTCCCTCTGCGTTATAAAAATGCTACTGTTCTTGTTTCCTGACTTAGGCATATTTTTAAAATGGGAATTAGTTGGCTAAAAAAGAGTGAGCAAGGCTAGTGCAAAGGACCTACACAGCAATATTTATCCGTTTATCAGTATAAGCAACTAGTAGTCAGGCACCTTTGGTTAGGTGTTTGTGAGCCCTGTCAAAGCACAGCCGAGCTGTGAGGGAGCTCACTGTACCCAGGAAGAGCAAACTCATGAGTTTTACTGCACTTGAACACACTTTGCTTCCTTTGTGAAGGCCATTGCTTTGTGACATTGGGGTTCTGGACGTGAGCATGACGTGATAAACTTAGCTGGAAGTTCTTTGGAAAGTGTTTCATGCCATCACAGTTTTAACTCCCAGTTGTAGTGGACAATTGTACTGAAACCCTTCTGTTAGGGCTTATGCTCTTACAGCCAAACTTGGGACATGGAAATCGTAGTACCTCAAATTCCTGTAAATCAGGAATAAAAAACCAGTTACGGAAGGAGCAGTGGAGCCTTGAGACTTCAAACCTATTTCATGCATGTTCCTCTCATAAGAGAGGAGAGAAGAGTCATGGAAATAGCAGAATTTCTCCCTAATTTGTTGGTTCTCTGTGCACATTTGTAAATTGGAAGTCGGTTTGTCATTAGGTACAGATAAGCTCAGCAGTATGGTCCTTGTCAGGTGCAGGAGACAGCACTGACCCTGTTCTGGGCAGATCTCCAGCATGGAAACTGCTTATGGATGTCATGTCAGGACCTTGCTGGAGATACTTGCACCCGAAACTTATCAGTAAACAAAATGGTACCTCAGTCTAAAGGATAAAATATAGGTAACTAATAACTGAGGCACTGAAAGATGCTGTTACCTGGAGTGGCTGTTGCAGCTCTAGGAATGTGCACCTCAATTAATGCCTCGTGTTCCTGCTGCAAAGGCTTTTTGTAAGCTCAGGTTTCAATGTCCCAAGGGTGTTTTTCTTACGGCGTAAAGTCACAGGAAGAGCATCATATCTATTCTGGTGAAAGGTCTAAGGAAAAAGTCTGATGAGGAGCAGCTGAGTGAGTGAAGGAAAGAGCTTGAAGCTGTTTAGCCTCAAGAAAAGGAGGTTTGGGAAAACCCCATTCTCTTACATTTGCCTGAAAGGAGGTTCTAGAGAGGGGACAGTCAGTCTCTTTTCCCAAATAAGTGATAGGACAAGAGGAAATGACCTCAAGTTGCACCAGGGGAAGCTTAGGTTGGATATTAGGAAAGAATTCTTCACTGAAAGGATGGTCAGGCATTGGAACAGGCTGCCCAGGGCAGTGGTGAGTCCCTGTCCCCGGGGGGATTCAGGAGATGTGTAGATGTGCCCCTTGGGGGAATGGTTTAGTGACAGACATGGCAGTGCTGGGGTAACTGTTGGACTAGATAATCTTAGAGGTCTTTATCAACCTAAACAATCCTATGATTCTTTTCAACAGCAAGAGGACAGTTTTAAACGGGTAAAGTCACTCTGAAATTTGCAGAATTAAGTAGGACAGAAAATGTTGTATGTGGTAGAAGTTCAGCTTAATGGTGCAAAGAATACAAGGATTACCTGGTTGTATTTTGAGATTAGTTTCAGGTCCCCCCAAAACACCATATTTTGTCAAGACAAGAAGAAAGAAAAGTCGGTAGCATGAGAATTGGATAGGATTAATGTCTTCTCTGGTTTTCTCTTGCTGTACTGATTGCTGAGGGTAGAGCTGGGCTTTTTGATGCCACATGGACTGCACATGAACAATTGCCAACTTTGTATTTGAAGCTCAAGCAAATTTTGCCTAGCTAGTAATTAAGTTTAAAGCTAAGCTCTGTAGGCATATGATTGGGACTTGCCATTGGAAAATGTACCAGAAAAATCTTCCAAACATGTAATAGCACCTTCTTACTTGCTAAAGCTTACAGTGCTAACTGGAAGATAATCCTGCAATATTTGAGAAATTGCATTTTGTTTGTGCTTTTGGATGATTGCTGCTGGGAGGTTTTAATCCTGAAGATAGATTGGACAATCTCATTTATTCAAGCACTGAACTTGGGGGTTTGGTGGTCACTGGATTGTTATGAATCAATCCTATGGGGAGATCTCATCCACAGGAGATGCATTCCAAGTGTGCTGCAGCATCTCAGGGAACCTGAAATGAGGATGTGATTAGTACAATTAGGCTTGGTGGTGATCATGTTTGATAATCAAGTTCTTCTACTTGCATTTTCTGTCTTCTCACCTTCTTCTTTAGTCTCTGGGATATTGACTCGGAATGTAAACTTGTGTTTTTAGTAAAACATAGTCTGTATTTGGAAAAGGCAACAATTTCACCATTGTCTAGTGTAATTTTCTCTCTTTTTTCACTTTCTCTATCCTGCCTATTTCTTTTTATTGCCTTTCCTTTCTTGCTGGCACATGAAATGCCTCCAGTGACTTTAATGAAGGGATGCCAGGGCAACCAAACCCCTCTGCCAGGACACCAATCACTGGCATCCTCTAAGTCAGACAATCTTTCAAGGTCTGGGCAGATGTTTTCAAAATTAAGTGGAACCTTGCTTCCACAAGAAAGACACAGTATAGAAATGCAGTAGTAGGTACCCTTTATGGCTGCAGTAATGGACTTACAAATGGAAATGAGATTTGTGATGATTTATTGACTGAAGGAGTAGTGAAATAAAAGAAAAGCTGGCAAGCGCCTCAGGAAATACTCTGATGTAAAGTATAAAATGGGCACAGTTAGAAGGATATTTACATTTTCTTGAAAAAAAAAAAGCCTACTCCAGCATATGTTCAGCCACTTTTTACTGGGAGAATATACAAGTTTTTCCAAGGGCATTGCACCATTACTGTGATTTCAGCAGCTTCCCTACTCTCAAAAAATAAGATGCAGGAAACTATTCCCTTACTGAGGCTAGGGCTATGTACAGAAAGGCCAAGTAGGATTATGAACCTATGCAGAAAAACAGTAGGGAAGAGGTAAAGACAGATCTGAAGGAAAAAACCAATCTTTTCTCCACCTTATTGGTGCCACGGTGATGTTTTCACCTCTCTGCATCCTCCATTCAACGTCTCTGATATTTTGAGCAGTTGTTTTGGAGGTGGTGTTTGTTTTACATTGCTCCCCCAAGGTTTCCAGTGTCCCCTGCCTCACAGCAGAGACAGGAGTGTGCTCAGAAGAGCTCTCCACACCTACAGGGAAATCCCTCTCTTCTGAGGTAAAAGGGGCAGGATGTTCCTCTGAGCATTTTGCAGACTTCAGTCTTTTCCAAACCCTTTAAAACTTGGCTTGAAATATGTTTTCCCCACATCCTTACGACAATCCATGATGCCAGGAAAGGCCTGCTTATTCTCTGCTGAGCACAGTGCTGAAGTGCACACCACCAGTAGGATGCATGGGAGCGTGTCAGGAGCAGCAGGAGCTGAGGAGATGTGCCCTCAGTGAACAAGGACAGAACCTTCACACGACCTCTGTGCTCCCTGCAACCCCTGTGGCCAGGGCTACAACCTGCCTTTTCCTTTTTGAAGGCATTTGGTTGGAATAACAGTCCCCAGCTCTGGTCAGCTGGCAATTTGAGATTCCTGTCAGTGGTACAGAGCCGTGCAGGTGGAGGAAGAGATAACACAAATCTACAAGTCAAGCTTGTAATGGAGAATCCATTTATCATGAATACAGCATCACAGTAAAAACGTCCTTCTGTCTCTTGCTTGCTTGCCTCACCTCACTCCTTTTCTCCTTTACTTTCTTTCTCCCTCTGGTCTTAACCAAGCAAGAAGAGAGGTGAGTGCAGGCCCCAGAATCCTTAGTGGGCTGTTGAAATAAGCATCTCTAACTAAAGGGATTGCTTCTCTGAGGTGCTGCAACACCAACAGTTCCAGCAAAGCTACCCTCACACGCTAGGAAATAATTCATCCATGTCCTAGAATTCAAGGAGGAAGGAAAAAGCTGTTCAGTTTCCCTTGACTGCACAGACAATACTGCACCAGGTATGAAGACAAGACTGGCTCCCACTATCCATACTGTCATATGGATTTACTGTTAATGCCCTTCTTGCCTCTCCTCAGTAGTGGGATAAGACATTTGCACACATGGCATGGTGGGTTAATGGGAATCTTTCCAAATTCCTGTAAAGAAAACCTTTTTTCTCTCATAAGCTTTATAACCCCACTCTAAGGTATCCTGTATGAGAACTTGATGGCATCAATTCCTAACAAATTCAGGTGCTGGGTTACAGACAGGTCAAGGCAAAAGTAGGTGGTACTCTGGTGTCATTTCTACTGCAGGTGAGGCTGCCAGTGAGTCTGAATTGAGAAATATGCAAAGAACCATCATCTCTAAGAGGGGTTTTTATTGCTAATTGCAACATTCCCCTGTGCAAGTTCCCCTTCAGCCTCTGAGACTGGTATTGCAAGCCTCTGAGTGGGGCTGGGCTGAGAATTTTCTTGGTCTGTGCTGGGAGCCCCACAGAGAAGGTGGTGGATGATTTTCAGCTTTTGGCTGCTAAAACCATTAGCCTGGATGAAGGGTTTGTTTTTGTTGTGTACCTGCCAAATGTGGTAGCCAAGAGAAGTCAAAGGACACTAAGCTTGGGAATATCTTTAACCACACATCCATCACTGGTCTTTTTAATTGGATTATTGTTTATTCATCAAAAAGCCTCTCAGAAAGCACCTACCTCTTCCACATGGTCGTGGTTTCACTTTTGTATTGCAGCAGCATGAGGCTAAAGGGTTGGCAGAAACACTGTGCTTTGCAGAGATGGAAAGGATGATTTTATATAGGAAAAATGTGTGGGGCACAGTGTGGTCACTTCATTGCTGCAAAATTTGCTGGCTGCAAAGATTCTGCTCGCGGTGGAAGGATTTTTCTGTCAGCAGACTTCTCAAATAAATATTCATTGCTTTGGTGGAGGGACTTTGCCTGTACATCTGAAAATGAAGGAGCTATATTGCAAGTGCATATGGTACCTTCCAGCACAGCTGCTTCCAATTTGATATTCCATGGGCAGCGCACCATCCAACACTGCTGAGGGATTTTCATTTTCCTTCTCCTGCATGATCTTGCAAAGAGCATGCAGTGGCTGCCAGGGGAGGCTGGGTGGTCTTTTCAAGTGTGTATCATCAGAGACCACTGTGGTCAGTGCCAAATGAGATGGGACAGGCTCTGCTGGAATGCACAGGTATTGGAGGCTTCACAAGCCTCTGCCTTGAGCTTTGCTACTCTGAGGCATCAGTCAGAAGGGTCTGGGAAAGGGGCAGCTCAGGCGTTTGAGATACTGTCCAGAAAAGGTCGTGGAGAGTAGATTTGATTGTGTTCTTCTCGGAGAGAGTGCAGACATACAAGTTGCTCTGTGCTCTTCTTCCCTTTCACCACCGGGAGGAGCTGGGAGAATGAGCGCCCCAAATGCCCCGGCGCCTTCCTCCAGGTTGCTTCCAGAGGCAGTGGAAGCAGGGATGCCTGAAAAATGTGCCAGGGTAGGGGAGGGTCTGAGCGTGCAGGATAAAGAGAAGTTCCCTTGGTACATCAGGGAAGATACTCTTTTCAGCTCACGGATCTGTTTAAATATTGCATTGGATTAGGTGCCATGGAACAGCCAGGAACCAACCTACTCCAAGTGGTACAGAAATATCAGAGACATGGCAAAGCCATCCTAAAGCAAAGTCTTGCCTCCAGTCAAGAGACAAATGCATGACCAAAACTCCAGCCTGATCAGATTGATGCCTTGGGAAGGCTGACATGGAACAGAGACTGGACAGAGCTTGAGAATAAAGTAGGGATTTATTGAAAGGCCTTAAAGGATACACCTTGGGCAGGACAGGGCTACACCCAAGGTGGACCCAAAATGGTCACAAAATGGACAAATGGTCACGAGGTCTCACACTTTGATAAGTTTTGGTCCATTTGCATATTGGGGTTAATTATCCAATTACAGCTTCAGGTTGTGAGGTCTCATCCTTCTCATTCCTCCTTCAGTCACTGTTTATGCTTTTGGGCCTGAAAGTTGTCCTTGGTCTTCAGCAGGAAAAGGATTTGCTTTGTCTCCCTGCTCTGTGAAGGGACATCACCAGCACTTAAGTGAGGCTCAGAAGTGCACCCCTGGCAGCACAGAATCTGAAAAACATGAAAGCTCAAACTTAAGGTATCAGGATGCCTCAGGCAATGTCCCTGCCCACCTGGCAGGCACAACTGCTCCTGGTACCGTGGGCAAGAGCACTGCGGAGAAGGGAGCCAGAATGTTGAGACAATTGTCTTCTCAGCTGAGGGCAGTGAAGAGTTTCTGAGAATACAAGTTTAAAAAGCAAAACAAGGTTTGAAGAGTGTGGTAGATGTGGACTCTTCCCTCTCAAGACAGTAACTGGCAGTAAGGATGGGCATGTCTGCGGCTCTGTTCAATCAGTTCAGCAATTCTTCCAAGTTTGCAGCTTTTTAAGTTTGCTGAATTATTTCTGTGCAGCAGGAATGGAATATATGGTATTCCATTCCTGCTGCACAGAAATAACATGGTAACTGATGGTAACTGATCTTTGGCTTAGAACACAGATGACAAACATCGTGCAGCCCCCCCAAAGCTGTCTGGGGATGAGGCAGTCACCTGTACCTCACTTCAGCATCTCCTGGAACAGGCCAAGGAACATGGATACTTTCAGCTCTGGGAAGAAAAATGGGAGAGTGCCAAGTGCATTCTCCTGAGCTAGAATTTGCTTATGCTATTACAGTGTCTTTTTGCCTGTCTGTTTGCCCTGAGGAGTAGCTTCTCCCCAGGAACAGTATGAATTTATACAACTACAACTTTGAAAAGCTAGAACAGTTCATGAACTTCCACCTCTACTTAGACACGGAGAGATTGCAGGAGTTAATTTAAAGAGACCACGTGAGCCACACATCCTGACATTTAGCAGGGCATTTCACACATACTGTGTCATGTGTGGTTGGCTAATGGGGTGATAGGATTTGGTGAGCACCTCTCAAGCAAACACAAGAGCTATTTGAGTGAAGTAAGAGCATGGAAGCAATTTGAATATTTTCCGTCTCAGATGATGAATTTGGGACTTATAGCTAATCATTTAGACTGCAGAGCGTCCAAAGTCCTTGAAAGTCTTTAAGATAAGGAGGAGAGGAAGAATAGGTAGCCATGAAGCATTTATTTTCTTGGCTCCTCACACATTGCCTGCTGCCAATTTTCACTGCTCTGCACACAAAAAGCTATTTGTCTCCTAATGCTAAATCCCATCCTGGGATTCACAAACAGTTCTTCCATGTGTCTGCAGGGATCAAGTAGATATACAGAATTGCCATCAAAGGGGCTGAGTGCTTTGGAAGGAGAGAGAGTGGGACCAAATATTTAATGTTGCTCTTCTGCATTCAGCTGCGGGACTAATCCCAGTACTGGGGCAGAAGTAGATCTGCAAATGGAATCTGCAGTTCAGTGCTGTGTCTGCCCAAGAAAGTTTCCAAATTCAGCAGTGAGGCGATCTCATGGATGAGAACAGCCCAAAGAGATTGAAAACGCTCCATAAGAAAGCAAGTACTGTTCCATAGTGGCTGTCACTGGAGGTTCAAGGCTGCTGAACTAGGCCAAGATAATTTTTTTCATATGTCAATCTAATTTTTCCAATCTGATATTTTACAGCAGCCCTTTGTAGTAGGGCTCATGCCATATCTCATTGAGCTGAACCCTTTGACACATCAAAGGCATTTTCTCAAGAATAATGCAGGCAGAGTTGTAAACATCATCCAGGAATTCCTTGACACCTGTAGTCCTGCAGTTTGCTGTCCCTGGGAGGATCTGGGATCATGACTTTTGGTTCTGTTTGCACTAATTGATGTGTTTTCTATTTGGGTTTCGTTGCTTGGTTTGTTTTCCATAAAAGGAGTGGTATATTTCACTGCTACACACATGAACGTTGACCATCTAGTAAAGACCAGCAATCGGTGTGATTTGTGAAAAATGAAGGTTCACAAAGTGAACGGAGATGTAGGTACACCAAAGCAAGTCTGAGTTTCTCATATATTGAGAAGTTCCTTGTAAATGGTTCACATTTGAGGATTGCTAATAAATAAAACTGAAGAAAGAAGCTAAACTAAGGAAAACTGCAGGATATATTTCACATACCCAATAATTTGAAAGGAGAGACATCAGTTTTTGAAACTTCTGGCTCCCCTTTTTCCTTCACACACTTATAAAAATATTACCACTTCTGCATTCTGCTGCTGCTCCTACATCTCCAATAAATATCCAAAGTCTGAACATGAAAATCTGCCAGCAAATGTTTAAGGGTGATAATGTGCTTTTGTGCCAATCCATCAGAGCATCACAGGTTCCATCTGCTCCTTGCAGGCTTTACTGCAGGGGTGGTGGTTACCCACAAGCTTCTCCAGAAGTGGCTGAAGGTGTAGAGCAGCAAATCCAGCAGGCTGAAATATTCACTGTGCTCACTTCAGGCTGCGTGTTCAGCTCTGGTTAAAATGCTCTCAACAAACACCACATCTTCAATTCTGGAAACCAGGATGAGCAGATGAAATACAACCAAAGGATATATCACAAAACACATGACACCATTCTGAGAAGGGAGCCAAAAGGAAAAATTATTTCATTCCAGAAATAAGGAAAGCTTGATTTTTCATCTAACCATCAGTGAAAAAGTATCCCATAAGTGTCTTTATTCTAGTTTGCCTTTTGTCACTGCAATGACCTTTCTGGCAAAAAGTAAATTCTGGAAGAACCACACTGCAATTGAGCAGGATCTGCACGACAATTAAAAGAATTTGGGAAAAGGTGTCTGCCTGCCTGAGCTCCCTTGTAGAAATAACAGTTGAGATAGTGAGATTTTTCTGTTTTGCCCCTTTTATGCTTTTATGCCCCTATGCTTTTATGTCTAAATATTCACAACCACCGCACCAATGCACTTGTAATTGAGGAACAAACTGCATGACCCAGGAAGAATACTTCCATGCAGGTTTAAAATCAGTCAAACAAACAGGTATTTATTATAAAGGAAGGAATGTGTCATCTGTTGCCTTTAAATTTGGACAATCCAAAAGGCCAAGAGAAGTTTTTTATGCCGGTGTTCTGTGTCAGCACTTTCTGATTGCATTATATTGATTAAGGGGTTTAGGTTACATACACACTTTAGATCTAAGCCTAGGTTAGAAGAGGACAAGTGATCTTTTCTTTCTATTCAGTGTTTGGTAGAAGGAGGAATGAAATATCTCTGTTTAATTGGAGAATACTTTATTTATGGAATGCATTGCAGCGCTACCATTATACAGCAGAAATTCATTATGCGACTGTTTTCTTTCAGTCAAAATAGCTTCCATTTTTCTCTGTGACCGGTAGAAAATTTAAATCTTCAAAGTAATGGTCTAATCCACCTAAATTACAAAAATGTTAATGTTTCCTGTCTCTTCCTTTTCCCACTGTGCCTCTTTTTCCCCTCATTTTCTGTGAGCTTCCATCCTAAGTTATTTGCTGCATCAAGGAATGCTGCTTTTTCTTGGCCATGTTCTTTCCCTTTCTTCAGGTCTGCGTGCCCTGGGAGAATTGCAGCAGCATTAATCCAAAAAATGTTTGCCAATATTGGCTTGGAGTTCTGTAACTTCAACAAATCTTGGCCTTTCTTGTCCACATGCTGTTTAGTATAATTTGAGTTCAGTGCTCTCTCACGTTTCTGCAACACAAGAAAAGCGGTGCCTTAGGAATTTGTAGTGTGAGCAAACTTTATTCTGGAAGTGACTCTCAGTAGTGATCAAGACTGTGGCTTGGAGGTGTTTGCTTTAATAATAAAAATTAAAGGAAAATAAAGCAGTGGCATACCTAGGGAGATGATCTAGAAAGCCTGAGCTGGTAGCTTTGGGAATGCATTACGTAGAGGCAGAATGAATAAATGTTAGTCAAAAGTGGTAAAGGGAATAAGGACCCTTGTCTCTATCACAAGAAAATGCTCTATCTTAAGCAAGGTCAAGTTTACTAAGTGGCAGTTCTGTATTTATATCCCTCACAAAGCTTAGGAACATGAAAGTAAAGATATAACCAGGGATATCACAAATCTAAGCTTCACATACAACAAATGCTTCTCCGGTCAAATAGGAAGAAATGTTGTTAATGACAGCATAAATTTTAGTGGTATATAACAAAATTAGTAATTTTTAAGTACTTTAAATCTTCAACTACTTCCACTGTCAAATGTGAAGCTTGAGAGCCCTTTCCCTTCACAGCACAGGAGAATGTGTGATGTGGAGCCTGGCTCATTGTCCAGCTTTCTGAGGGTACCAGTTTGAGGGTTTAGCTGGGTAGAAACTACCAGCTTTTCATAACACCTGAAAGCTCCTCTTATCTTATGGAGAAAATACAGCTTAAAAAGCTGATTCACAAGCAGAGGGTTGATGTAACACGTATTTAGGCTTTAAATCCATAAGATATAAGATGGTGGGTTTTTTCCTATAATCAAAGGACAAAGCAGTGGACTCTTTAAAACCTTTAGATTCCTGTGTCTGTTGGAAAAGACCTCTCTCCTAGAGTGCCAAATTTTTTTTTAACTTTTTTTCAGTTCTTCTGAACAAGAAAGACAGAATTACCCATCTTATTGGTCCTCTGAAGTTGTCCTTTGGTCTTTGACATTGTAAGAACCATCCAGCTCTCCTTGCAAGATACTTCTAATGAAATAACATGGAAATTACAGCAAAGGAAGGGAAAGGATGATGAGCTGGTTGCTTTTGCTCCTTCATGTAACAACCTAAGGATTTCAGTTGCTTCCCCTCACCCAAGTTGCAGCTCTGTAACTCAGGAGTTCTTCAAGTAAAGGAAATATCAGTGCCAAATATCCAGGTAATGGCACAGAGCATTTATGGCTAAGAAGCAGGAGCAACAACCTCTTGTAGCAGACAAGTTTGGGCAGATTTGTGTCTGTTTTGAGACATGTCTCAGAATAAACCATCCATCTCACACAAGTACCTCAAGCAGGGGTTAACACTGGGCTGCTTCTTTTTGCCTCTGTTGCTGTCCTGTTAACTTTTAGAAATGAGGAATATTTCCAAAGGCGTGAAGTTTCCATGCCTTTTTTTGAAAAATCCTCGTGTGTATATAGGAAAGAAACACACTACCAAATTCCATGAGAAAGCTGGGTGGGCTGAATCTCACTGTCCCAATATATGAAGATTCTTAAACAGGGTATTAAATATTCTGATATATACAGTTATATATAGATATATGCACACATATTCTTATCTATTCTGATATATTTAGTAGCTAGAGATGATGAGTCACCCCTGGAAGAGTTGGAGTGTTGTATAACTGCAGATCCAGGATGTGGGGGAGGCAGTGAGCATTGGGAGTGTGGTAAAAACATGGGAGTTCTGCAGAGCAGGGGGTGAGTTCAGGAACACAGTGTACAAATCTGTGCAGACTCAGACTTTGGTAGTTTTGCTACTCACAGTACAAAAAAAGTTGTTATTTCTCCAGGGAAATTTTTGTGTGGCATAGGAGTACATGCAAACTGCAAGGGGAATAGCACTAACCATTGGTTCCTGGTGACAAATTTAAAAGCAAAACTTCTTTTAGCCTTCATTTTTTTCAGGTCAGGCAGTTACTGTGAATCCATGGCAACTTCTCCTTTAGACTGTTACATTAGTATTTAAATGAGCAACTACTGGGACCAACAAGAGACTTTATTATGAGTGCAGCTTCAACAGGACCTCAATAAAGGTCAGAGGTAATATGGGAGTATTTCCTTAAGAAGCCATACCTGGGTTTTTTTCTTATTCCTTTGTAAAGCCACTAAGCATGGCAGAGGTTCTCATCCTTGAGGAACAGAATGAATAAAGCCTTTTATTTTCACAGTTCAGAGCTGAATCAGCAATGGTAACTCACTGTCTTGTTGCCTGCCTTCAGCCAGCCAGTGGCAAAGCCAAATTCATGCACGTCACATCAAGCTAACTGGCCAAGAAGAAAGGAGAGGAAAAAGCCCTGTTCATAGAGATTTACTCCTAACTGCTTTCTAAACAGTTTACATTCCATTTGTAATCAGAGAAGCCAAATCAATATTCAGCTAGGCAGGTGTGCTATGGGGGCAATCTTCCCTGATGCCAAATATGAAAACAATGCCAGCTTGCAGTGTTACAACCTTTCTAATCTCACTGTATTAACAATGCTGAATCTTCAATTTCACAATTGCCAGGTTATCACAGCACCCCTCACTGTGAGGATGGTTCACTATAAACTGACAGGACCTTGCCTACCTCAGTAATTTGGATAACATTTCTTCTTCGTAATGCTTGCAATGTTTTTTGAACTAAGCAATTCCTATTTTACTAAAAGGAAACCAAGAAGTGAGAGAGAGAGAGAGAGAGGTTAAATTAGTTGCTCATGGAGAAAATGTAACCAAGTTGCAGAACTCTGATGCCTTTGCTGTACTCAGAATTACAGTATGCTCTTCTCTCTTTTATTACATTTATTTATTGATTGTTTCAGGGACAATGTGATTATTTTCCAGACAGTTTACTTTCCCATGAATGTGCTCATCTGAAGAAAAGGTCTTAGGAATCTTTTTTAATATTTTGGTTTTAATCATATTTAAGATTATCTTTATTAATATGTCTTCAGCCAAAATACTAATAGTCACAGTATTGATATATGTGTATATATATGATATATGACTTGTAATTCTCTAAGATTCATGATGTATTAAATATCCAAATTCTCCAAAGTTTTCCTAGTATAAGTCTGTCTAAAGTCCCAGAATTGATGAGCTCCAGGTGCAAAAATGTGCATTCTTCAACTGCATTTTTGATTTAACAAATTTATGTGTTATATCTTTGGGCCCAGAATCTGTATTATTTCAGGCATTTTTGATCAGTAGTGTAAAATTTGTAGTTGCTAAACTTGCAAACCTACATCAAGGGGAAGTAAAACTTACCTGGTGCATATTTACAACTAATACCACAGCCAGAAACAAATGGCAGATATTTGGGACAGGAGGCTGACAGCTGTAAACAACTGCATGAACCTACTCAGCCATTGTGTGATTTAATTTCATTTTTCTGCTCAGGCCCTTGGGGCTAGAATTGTTCTCTTTTTTGAAGTAAAAAACACATGCATAATGATGTAATTCAATATTGTATCCTTCACAGCAAAAAAAAAAGGGGGCGCAAACTGAGATTAGACAAGCACCTTTATTTCTGGTATTTTTATGTTTCAAAATTTTTTTTGACAAATAAGCCCCTGTCCTCTCCCTTCCTCAAATTTCATCATCTGTGTTCTGACATAAACTGAGCAACATTAGAGCATTTATCACTCCAGCCTGAGGTGTATGGGAGCATTCC
>VYXD01002778.1:7349-27535 GCA_013397195.1 Hylia prasina
GCCAGGCTGCGGTGACGGAGCGGACCCGAAACCTGCCGAGCCGCGGCGTCTCCCCCGTGAAGGGGCCGACAGCGGTGACCCCAACCGCGTCCCGTCCCAAGCCCTTTCACACGGGCAGGGGCTCAGCCGCAGCCCTCCCGCCGGGCAGCCCTTCCTCTTCCAACAAGAGAAAGCAGGTGATGACAGAAGACTTGGGTCCCCGAGGCTGAGGAAACAAAACGTTTTTGCTTCGACCTCATATTGCCTTATAGGCAGCAGGGCTTTTCACCGCCCTGATGAAATGCGGGGAAATGGGAGCCGTCTAGGGTAGGCACCGCAGCTCACGGGCGGGGTTAGTGCGGGCCGGTTTGGCCCGACGAGAGCAGGCAAGGTCAAGTCAGGCCCGAGCTCAGCAGGCCGTGTGCCCTCCGGCTCTGCGGACCCGTCCGACCAGGGCACCGCGCCTTTTCAATGCCTCTCACCGCCAAAGGCAGGGGATATTGAGGTGTCTCCCAGCTGTGAGGCAGCGTGGTCACTCTCTCTGCTACACTGAAAGAACTTTATAATATTTCTTACCACTGTAACTAGTTTTTAGTCTTCCATCAATTTCTCATAATAGCTTCAGCGTCACAAGTGTTTTCTCTTGTAAATTACTGGTCCCATATAATTTTACATTCTTAAATTATCCCGTATCAAGTATTAGATCCTCTTTCTGCCCACCAGCTCTTCCAAGAAATAAGGCAAAAATGAAAATAATTTGATGGTGTTAGGCATAACTTTGTATACTGCATCCCAGGATACTTATAAGGTGATACTGTGTATCCATATACTTTTGAGCATTATGTCTTACACATCATAAATATAAGCCTTGCATCCTTTGAAAAAGATGTACAACCATGTCACCATAACAAAATTTGCTGATGATAATTCATGCATATTAAAGAAATATTAAATATTTCTCTTATTTTTAAAGTGTCCTGATATGAGAAAAAATCATCAGGTTTGGAACTCTGTGTGCATAGATATTCCTCCAAAGAAAGTTATAAACTCCTATGACCCTAATCACTGTTTGGCAAAAGATCAAAAAGCTTATCAAAGTATCCTGTTGATGACTTTTACTCGTCAATCAATCTTACTTGTGCAAGGACTGCTCTTCACTGATAAGTGATCTTAATTTTCCTGCCAGCTGAAAATCTCAAAAATCAACCTTAGTGAATTTTTAAGGTAACAAAAATTCTGTTCATTGGGCTCTAGGTAAGAAAATGACTTACCACTGAGAACAGTAAGAGACCATCATTTGCCAGCTTCAGTACAACGAGCTACTTCTGGGCTCACACTGTGAACTGCTCTGACTTTGCTTGCAGCCAGCTGGGACTTCTTCTACAAGGACTGATCTGGAATACGCTGGACAGAAGAGGTCAGAGGTGCTGCAGATCTATATTGCTTCTTCAAGCCTTATTCAATCCACAGGTGTAAAGGTCATAGGATTTGCAGTATAACAAAAGAAAGAGCAGGCTAACAGGAGACAGCAATCCCAGGCCCCTGTCTGAGGAAGGTGAAGAAAGTGGTAAAGACGGGAAACTCAGGACACCAACAAAAATAATGAAAGAAAGAGTTTTACTCTGCAGTTGATAACTGCTTTTTAATCTATATCTATTTACAACACAGGATGACATTTATAACTGCAACACCCTAACATGCTGATATGCTAAGAAAATATAGAACTTCTCATTTCCTTTTTAAGTGAATTTTACCTTTGTCACTACTCAGATTTGTATGTTAGCTTACTTTATAAAAGAAAGGACATTAACTTGTGTTCTCTCTGCTGTGGACAGAGTGAGAGCCTGTGTAATGACCTGTCAGGTATATAAATCCATATCAGGGCTCCCATCCCCACAGGAATGGGGCACTACCTTCCTCCTCCCACATTTGCTGTCAGCAACGCGCAGTAGCACAGGAGCTTTCACACCTCACCTCACTGCTGATCCCTGACATTGCTGCTGTGCTTCCCCGCTTCTCAGCCTGGGGAATGGCAAGGACAGCCATCAGCCACGTGTCCTGCAGTTTGATTGATGCCCCTTCTCACTTCTGTAACATCTGTGAATTCAGCTGCAGACAAATTATGTACTGTATATTTTATTATAACGTCAAAGTGAATGCATTGTAGGACACTGGCATTTAAAAAGGAAAACTTTAAATGGTTTAATACAGTTAAAAGTGTATTTATACATTGTCTCATTGACAAAAGCATGTAAGTTGGTTTAGTTCGGAATTTTAAAACTTGACAGTTTCTCAAAGGTAAAAAACAAAGCTCAGAAGGCTAACAGCTACAACAACAGTTTTTCCATATCATTTTTGTTCATTTTGCATATTTCCTCAACTTCTCAGTAAACACTTTTTCTTCTTCTAAGAAGATCTTTGGTTTGCCTCTCAGAAGAATTAAAAAACCAGAATAGCATTGAGTTTAACCTACAATATTATAAAATACCATTATAAATTCCTTTTCATTGTTTTCCCCCCAACCTTAGTAAATCTTCTTTATTTGAGTCTTTCAGAAGCTGCAGTTCTTCTCACAAGCTGATGACTCCTGTCATTCACAATTGCTAATGATTATATTTACTCAGTCCTTTACTTTGTTTTTTTAAAGGGGCACTGTATGAAATAGTATCTGTGTCAGAAGGTCAGGAAGGTCAGAAAAGAAGAACTCTAATTTCCCAATATTTTAACATACAGTAGCTGTATGCTAAAAAACCTGACAGAACTGCAGCATTTGTGCATGTACGAAAGGGCTTGAAATGAACAATTTACTGTTTTTTGATTATTAAGAAAAGCATTACTTTTTCAATAACAATGAGGCCCTTAAATGCTCCATAAACCAATACCAAGTATATGCATACAGACTTTTCATTAGTAAATTCTGCAAATGTTTTTCTGACAGTATCCAAGGAAAGTCTAAATGAGAATTTTAAATCATACTCCCACAAGTCTCTTCTAACTTCAAAATTGCACATCAGCACAGCAAATCCGCACTGACAATATTCTTCAGTGAAATGCAGTACAAAATTTATATATATGTAAATTTTTTTCCTGCAGAATTACAATGACATACTTTGTGTTCTTTCTGTACAAGAAACATCCATGAGTGACTCATTAACAGCAGTGAGGCCACTTATGTCAATGATATACAGGCAGTTTTGAAAGAAGCTGGCATTTTAAGTGGCATGTTTAGAGTTTGTCTCTGGTACTAGAAAATGTTGTATTCTTCCTGTATTTCTTAATAATTAGCTACAGGAAGGTAAGATACTTTTTTACATTTCTATTTTACCTTTCATGGTAAAAAATTAAGGCACTGAAGCTGGGAACATACACTGTTTGACCTTGTCTTTGCTGCCCGTGATCTTTTTGCAGGGTTTCTTTGGTTTGTGAATGCACAAGGCAAAAGTTGGACCTTAGTGAGGTTAAGACCGAAAAGCCCTTACTGATCTCCTCAGGATCTGGTGTTCTCCCTTTGTGACCACACTGGGAATCACTTCAAGAACTACTTGATTCTCCTCTTGAGCTTTTGTGACTTTTAATAGTGTAAGGAGTAAATACACACCATAGAATCTTGGGAAAATGTGCATAAATACATAGATTCTAGACAGATGACCACTTTGTGAAACCTTTCTTTCAAAAACGCTTGCTGTATTCATATCTTCAGTATCCTGAGTTTCATTATTTGTAACCTGAAGGTTAGAGTGATATTTGGTAGTTGTCTGGTACAGTTTTTATTTGGTGAAAGACATTTTGTGACAGCTAATGTTGCTGTCACATCTCCTGTACACTGCAGTATATTGCCTTTCACTTCAGTGATCTGATATAACCTTTTACTTGGTGAAGGAGATATATACTGACTGGTATCCTTTTTCACAAGATATTAGTAAAGAAGTTTTCATTTATTAAATTCAGGTTTTATTTGGCTTTTGGTGATACTTTGGTTCCAGCTGAGACTATCATAACTAATTGATTCTAAGGTAAAAGTCAACAATAATTAAATCTTTCAGGTTTGCAAATTAACAGTTAACAATTAACAGACTTTTAAAATTTCCATTCATATACAGAGATTTACATTCATTTCACATAACTGAGATTAAAGCTACTGTTAAAGAAAGTCATGAAAGCGCTGCTGGATAGTACATTCACTGTCCACTGCTTCCCCATGTATTTATAAAATATTCTGTGATCCCTGACAGCTGTGAATGCTGAGCTGGACTTTATCTCTTGAGTGAAAGTGGTAGGGGGCCCTGGTAGGTCCGTGCATCACTTTCCAACAAGCCCCTCAGGATACAGATCTGCACCACAGCAGAACTGGGAGAGCCAGGAAGGCTGCTCTGGCATGGAGCTGCTGTGCAAAATATCCACTGGTGGATTCCCCAGTGCCTAGTTGAGAGTGATCTTGCTCAGCGTGTAGAAGTCCTGTCCTACTGCAAATGCAAAATAGTGATGATTTCCACATGCATCAGTCAGTTTTCACATATCATCAGTCTCATGTGCACGGGGCACTTTATGTGCCACTGTGCAGTAGCCAGTCTCCTGGAAATGACTTGACCCTGGCTTTCTCCACTGATACAAAAATGCTGTCTGGTTGTCAGTTCTTTGTGTAGACCTGCGAAGCTCCATCTGGCCCTGGAGAAGTTCTGCTGACAGCTCACCTTCTGGCACTGAACTCTGATTAGGCTGCTGATGTTACTTGAAATTCACATGAACAGCTGTTGAAATAGTCATTATGCAGTATTATCTACCAGAATGTATTTGTCCTTTTAATGTAAATTCTGAATTATCCATTAAGTCTATTACTTTTTTATGAACTGTGAATTTCATGTTGAGCATAATAACAAATGCTTTTTTTTTAGTTTACTCTGAAATGTCAAGTTATATGTAAATAAATATATAGACTCCATATTCACATAATGAATTGTCATACTGCCAGTCTCTTCCAACAAAGAATATTCTTTTATAAGTTTTGAACTCTCTAGGGTATTTCAGATGGCATATGGTTTCCATATCAAGCTTAAAAGTGTGAAACACTTAACATATGTCCCTAAGAAACTTACCTGAGATGTAATGCAATCACTTTACTTTTCCTTTCATATTTATGTCAAGATCTTGGATATGTACATTTCCAAATTCAGTATCAGGACATCTCTAGAAATCTATTGCACACAGACATTCATATTTATATCTTTAAAATGGCTTGAGACACTCAAGGGCTAGCCTGGGGAAAAAAAAAGAAAAAAAAAAGTGATTTTTTTTGCTGTCATTTGAACCTGATACCTCTTTAAGATTGTTAATGCCTAGGTTTTAACCTCTTAGGAGGATGATTGAGCATTTGACAGAAGATTGGTTTTTCCTTATATCTGTACACACATTTAAGCAGATGGCCATTCAAATACTGGGAAATAAAAACACAAAACACAAAAGCCCATTGTTCTTTCTAGTTGCAGTGGAACTACAATTTTATTCTCAAATGCATACACCCCTCCTTATCTCACAGCCATTTTGTGAGGTAGCCCTGTGTATTGTTCTTTCGCTAGCAGTTTTCATGGCATTGTAACTCACAAGTTGTTTCTTTTTCTGGTTGCTACATTTTATTAACATAGTTCACATTCATGTGTACAAATGCAGGGTTTCTGAACTGTCAGCCATTCCTGCATTTACAATATTAATGTTACCTTTTCATACTGTTTTTATTCCACAAGTAGGGAAAAGAAGAGCAATCAAATGAAGCAGTGTTCATCTGTGTGTTAATGCACATTCATTCTACCATTCAAAGGCATATTCATAATGCTGTAGAAACAAAAAATTTAACAAAGGTGTTGAGACAAATGAATGTTTCATCCTGATGGTAGATTTTTTAACATAGTTGTGAACAGGAAATAAAATTTACACATGCACATTTTAAAAATATTAAAGGGCTGTTTCAGCAGATAGTACCAGACTTCATCTGTTTTTCAAAATAACTTTTCACCAGATTAACAAAAATCACACTCAGTTGCCATGTTTAAAGACTGTTAAGAGTGTAAAGTGTCACTGTGTTTTATGAACACTATGACTTTCCTGAAACAGCATGTGGGTTTGTGGTGTACACTTTTAATCTGCCCGAGAGCGATATTGCTTTTTCGTGACTCTTCTTCCACCACATATTGTACACTCCATCTCAATGGACTGATTTTATTTACTGCTGAGTCAATATTTACTACTTTGGTATTGCCTGCAGTAGTTTTAATCCCTATCTGAGCAACTGAATGGTACTAGGAGCTTTTTAAAGCTTTAGGCCTTAATCCTGTCACATTCGTTGAGTTTCTAGTGAAAATTAAGGATGCCCAACACCCCAAAGTACTAGAATGCCTTGGCCATTATTGTTTATTACGTGTATTGCAATAGCCCTGGAGGACTTGATTAAGCAATGGGGAAATACTGTGAGGAAGGGCATATATCAAACCTAGAAGGTGCTTTTTTTTTCCACAGTGTTTTTCTAATCCCATGGAACAAGTAGTAGGATTTTTTTTTTCCCTGCATGTGTGAACAGAAGGGATCCAATTGTACCAGAAGCATACACATGAGAAGGAACCAAATGTAACAGGAAATATGAGAGAAATCACCTAACAACAGCCATCAGGAAGCTGATGTCCTCTACTTTGATATGCTAAATCATTTTGTAAATAGAGACTTCAGACAGGACTGTTTCAGTCTTTCTTCTGCATAGTTTATTCTGACAAGTTTTCAGCAGTGATTTAAAAACACAAAATCTGCTTGAACCATACAGATATTAAACTACCGACAGGGCAAATAAAAACAGCTGTACAAGTCTTTCTTCTGTAAATATAAGTATCTCACATGTAAAAAATTGTATCACCTTGGAGTAGACTGTCAGCTGTGTTGTAAAGACAGTGTCCTTAAAACACGTTTTTGAAGAAGAGAAATAAATTTATCTTCTGCAATTCCAGTGTCTTATTCTGCTGAATTTCCATTGCAAAGATCACTGGGACTCAGTAGCTCTGCTAATTAAACAGGAGTGCTTCCATTAATCTAACATCTACAAGGAATTTTTGCTTGTACTTAATATCCAATATATTATCTCTATCTTTTCTGAGGGACTTTGCAAAGAAAAAAGGTAGCAAATACAGTCACATGGTAAAATAGAAACATGGTATGTATTCTGGTTTGCATTTGCAACTTACTCTATCTTCTTTCTAAATAAAAATAGAAAGCCCCAGCCTTGCCCCAGGACAAGAGAGAAATAAAATTGACAGCAATCCTATATAATCTATAATTAGATCCTGTGTTTAAATATACTACTCCAGAGAGGAAAATAATTAAACAGGTAACTAAATAAATAATCAGCACTAAAAAAATCAGAAATCAGAAAAGCCTAAAACAGGCAGTTCAATCTAGGAAATTGTTTCCTGCTCTTGAGGACCATGTAAACATTGACCAGTCCTGTTTACCTCATTGCAAGTCTGTGTGTGCAAATGTGTGCGTCCCTCTGTGTGAGTTTTTGTGTGAGGCCATGAATCACCACCAGTGCATGCTATTTGGCATGTTTTCAGCATGCATAGCAATCAGCAATGATTACTTGAAAAATGAAGAGATATGAATGTTTAATTATAGCATTGCTAGACGATTCAAACAATAACACATGAACCTTTGGGTTACAAGATTTTCATCATTCTAGGAATTCACAGTATGTTAATATTACATAAGAAATACTAACATAAAATGTATTTCTGCCCAAGATGCAGCTCTATGGTTTTTGCATCAACACCAAGTAACTATTTGACAAATCAATATTTAATTATTTTAATGTGCTATATAATAAGAACAGAAAATACAAAACAGAATATGAAAACCATTAAAATCAACAATTTGAGTTTTACCGTAGATAAAATTTACTGTGGCAAAGGTAATTTTTCCATTGAATGGTTGATGTACCTGTAAATAAAAATAACCATTCTCAGGAAAGTTCCAGAGAATATTATATCTTGGTTTCTGTACTGCTTGTGCAGTTTTGAAACTGTCATCTTCAATAACTTACAAAACTGTAAGGAAATGTAGGGCTCAAACCAAAAGCATTAAAATCCCCAAGAACTCTTTAACAAAGGATATAAATATTTCTTGGGGAAAAAAACCCCAACAAATGAATAGTTTGCTTTTAATTGTCTGTGACTTCTATGTTAATTCTAATTTTTTTTACTTCTGACTTCTGATTTATGGATATCCACCTTCAATGCTATCAGAGCATTCTTTTTTATGAAGTTACATTTCACAAGGACCATAAAAGCATTTTAAATTTGGGAAATGTTAATTGTTATAAGGCCACTTTGCATAATATTATACTAAATAAAAAAATTAATTTGAAGAAATTTAAAGTTTCATAAAAAAGGGAAAATTAGTAGATTTGCTGCACAATTTTATATTGCCCACTGGTCCAACAACAGGAAGGAGAATGGAAAGTAAAGCACAATGCAAATCAGTAAGTAAATGTATCAGCTGTCGGTTTTATCACATTTGGAAAAATCTAAAAAGAAAAATATCTACAAATAGCTTCATTTGTTTGTAAGACAAATGATCTAATTTTAGCGAAGTGTGCATTTTATTTACTGATGACTGGGAGATGGATCTGGAAATTTCCCAAACCCTTTTATAGATACTAAATATACAAAAAATAAGAACATGATCACCTTTTATGTAAATCGGAAAAGTGATGTCTGACGGTGTATGAAGTTGATGGATACAGAAGTACACAAATATTGGTGGAACATTTTACCCCTCAATATATCTGGGCACTTGCCAGTGGGGTGCTTTGAGAAACTCACTAGTGCCCTCTTGAAGATGTTTTTTTGGTTGTCTGTTTATTGCAAATATTTGGCAAAAGCTCCCCTAAGACCCTCTCCCAAGAGAGAGCAGACAGGACTAAACTAACTGAGCAGAGATGGAAGTGTGTCCCTTCTCATCCATTACCACTGTTAAGTGAAATATGTGAGCCCTTGACCTAAGGATGCTTGAGACACTAAATTTATTCACAGGTGCCCTTATTAGGATCTACGTTTTTAAAAACTTACCTACCAGTACTGCCTGCAGCAGGTCGTGCCCCAGGGCTGTTTCAGCCTGGGCAAGGTGGGCCCCTGGGAGCACCTAAGAGCAACTCCAGTGCCTATGAGGGTCTGTCAGAAGCAGGGATCTTCTCAGTGGGGCACAGTGGGCAAGTGAGAGGCAGGAGAGGCTGAGACTGGCCATTTGGAAACCTTTCCTCAGGACAGATGAGCAGAAGCTCAGGCTGCGCAGGGGCTTTGTAGGCTCTGTCCCTGCCTGAGCAGCCTGGTCTGGCCCCATGCCAGACACTGCTAGGAGCAATGTCTGGCACCAGGCACTTCCTGTGCTTTCTCCTTATCTGGATTATCCCATGGCACCATGGTCCTTTGCACCTAACAGTTCACTCCTAACAATGGTGACCCTACCTTTGCCACGAAAAGAAAATTATTTAACCTTGCATTTTTATATTACAATCTTCTATTTGTCAAGCATTTTCAATATTAACCAACAGAAGAGTGCTGAAAAACCCTTCCAAGAGTGTGTTTGATGTATTAGATCCCTAAGACACACTTCTTTGGCACTTCTGCTCACTGCTGTTTCTGAGTCCTTTTTCCATGTGAGAGCTGGTAGAAACAGATTTCTACCCTTGTTCCACTTACTGTTTACTTTGCTGTTACATGTTCTTCCTTCATATTGCCCATGAAGGATAGGGAAGAAATGGCAGTTTTTTTCTTGAAAGACTGTAATTCAAAAGCTGTGTTTCACGGGGATATGGGTAGGTTCCTCTGAAACAACACCACATGCTGTTGTGCACTTAAATTTCATCTCAATATTTTTAATTAATTTGGCTCTATTTGGGGTTTTTTGGTGTCTTTTTAAAATAAATCTTTATGGCTACGATTCAATGTTAATTAACAGCTCTCCTGGGAATCGTCTATATTTTAAGGCACAGTTCAGCATAGCCAAGCTATGATCCTTTGTCAAAGCTAAACTAAAGGGAAAACCTGTTTGCTCTTTTATTATTGCACTTTCCAGTAAACAGTGTAGTGGATAGTATCTGGGAATGCATGTTTCTCATTTAACTCTTCAAACCTCCACTTTTTAAAAAAATATCATGACCAACTATGATGAGCTGTTAGTAAGCATATCTATTATAATATTTTATCTATGACAAATGCAGATTTATGGTATTATGTGACATGATTCATTATTAGAGTTTCTGCTAATGTGATTTCATCCTAATGACACAGTATCATAACATCATCTTTGCTGGAATATACACAGGGTTTGGCTTCCATATGTCTGGAACTGCTTTTGTTCACTTTACTAGGTTTTACAGGTTTCATACTTCATGTATTTTTTCTCTCGCTTTTACAATTGGTTATACCATGTAAGCTCCACTTATTTTTATGAAGCCTGCTGTAATACTTGCACTGACATAATTTTTGTATCTTGAGTAGGAAGTGATCAGTGATATATATCTCTGAATTGTGCTGGTAATAAGAGGCTCAGTGTGTACTTTCCTTGCTGCTTACTGGGATGGACTTAAAGAGTTTCTGCAATGTCTTACCTTTTGCTGCAAATTTATTGCTCATTCTTGCTGAGACTGGTTAATCTAGGGAAATCACTTGGGTATAAGTAATCCTATAATTTTCAAATACAATTGTCAAATACTTTTCAAAGAATTCATCTTATAGGTGCCTCATCAATCTTTATTTTCAAGTTTCTATCCTATTACTGAATCATAGAGTACTATCTGAGGGAAAAAGACCCAGTGACTGTTATTTGGGAGGCATATGCACTTATTCCACCTTTCCAATGGATACTGTGAATTTCTAATTTGCTTCTGTCATGACAAATATCTCAAAAGGAATTTCACGTATTTGATTATGCCCAAGCACCACACTGTACTTACGGTAGTTGTATTATTTCTCCCTACCATTTTATTTCTAGCTAATTTCTTTATTTCAGCTAAGACACCCAGAAAGCTTATTCCATGTTGGTCTGTATCTTCTACCAGTATTTTTCACACTCTGAATTCCTGATTTCAATTACAGTATAATATCAAGAATGTATAATTAATATAAATATGACGAATAGAGTGAAGTGTGTTTGAATAATTATTTTAAAATCAGTTTTAAAAGAATTTATATTTCCCCTTCATGCTGCAGTCTGGTGTGAAATCTGCATTTTTTTCAAAAGAAACTTTTCCCAGGATGGTAGTTATCCTTATGTCCTGCTTACTGTCTATAAAATCTCATTGATTGTATTCTCATTTTAGTTCATTAAAAACTCCAGCAATATTCAAGAAAATTGATGAGTCTCCTTTCTCCTTGGATCCAGCTTGTTAAAAACCTTTCCACCACAATTTTGCAGCATTTTAAGTTTCAAGCCTTCTAATTCACAGAATCACACCATAGTTAGGGTTGTAATGGACCTTCAGAGATCATCTAGTCCAACCTCCACAAATTTCATTACTTTTCATCCCAAAAGTCAAAGAATCATAAGGTTGGAGAAGAACTTTCACATCATCAAGTCTGACCCATGACCTAACTATCAGGTCTTAGTCTTGGAAAGAAAATGATGCCAGCAGGGATTCACTGCTCCCATTGATATCAAAGCTGGCTCTGATTTTCCAGAGAATAGGCTCATTCCTGAAGTGTCAGTCCAACACCATGACTGACCATGCCCTGTCTTACCAGACAATGCTATAAAATGCAAACACATGTCCAGGGTATTCCTTAAGTAGTGAACTACCTTATACTGGCGACATGTTCCCTGCCTCCTTTGTCCTTATGATATTTTTAATGATTTTGCTGGCCTGGGATCTACAGTACTGTACAATACACTTTCCATTTCTCTTCCCCATCCCTCCTATGCAGCCTCATGACTAAAATCATCTACACTAAAATCACTACTACGTTTGGTATCCACATAAGGACAGCTCTATTTAGGTGTGTAAGGTACAATCCATTATGCCATTTAGTCCCTGCACAGCTTGCTGTCCTTACAGTGTCAGGGAGAAATCAATCCATCATTCTTCTAAGAAAAGCCCTGCTGTGACTTGTTGCAAGGCGAGACGGATTTTGTAGACTGGCTGAAGTCATGCTAATGTTGCAGATGAAAGATAATAGATGCCATGTCCTTGCCCTAGGAAGTACATTGCCCTAGGAAGTACTTTGCCATTATATCTACACTATGTCAAGGTTTCTACTGACATAATTATGTTAGGCATTGATCTTGCCCACTACATTATCTATCAAGCAGATGGCGAAGTAACACAAATATATTGACACCACCACAACAATTTACTGTGCAAGGCTACTAATGGTACTACTACACATTTGGGTTATTTAACATTGTTCAAAACTTTTGCTAGAATGTAAAATTTCTTGGAGAAAAAAGAAATCAGTCCAATCTAAGGAAAAGAATTCAATCAGGGTCTGGCAAAGCATTAAAATCAGGACATTAAGAAGGACACTGTGTGGTTAGCAAAATAATAAGATTCCTAAAATTAATAAGGCAGTTTTTTTTTTCATTTTCTCTGATTTGCCAGCTACTGGAAGAAAGAGTATGTTTTGCCTCACAGTACTTTCTATTATATAAAACAACTCTTCGTAGGGGATACAAATCCATGAACTTCAATTTTAACTTCTTTAAATGTCTGATGCCATTAAGGATATTGCTGGCATTATGAAGGATTAGCAAGTACATGCCAGAGTAAGCACAATGATCAGAACCAACGCAAAAACAGAATCCCTAACAGAACTCAAGATGCAGAGGTAACTAAAGGGGATTTTAATATGTTATGCACCATTGCTAGCATTTTGTCTAAAAATTATCCTAGCTGTTTATGTGCATTCATTTAACAATTCAGGCTTAACCATTAGAATAAATATAAACTATCAGTATGGCTGTGATAGATGCAGAATGTCACAGAGTGTATGACAGGGATAATAAACAGTATCTCATAGCACCAGTTTTGGGACATCTACACTGTTAGATGCAAAGCAAGAGAACTCATCTGTCCTGTGACTTGGAAGCATCCAAGAAAGGTCTTGCACCAGGAAGCACCCTGAATCAATCTACTTGCTGCACCCTTGCCAGCACAGAGGCAAAAAGTATCTCCTCTGTGGTACACTTAGCTGTCAAAGGCAGTTTTGTTCAAACTCCTTTCTGCTGGAAATATGTGTTTCATTAATGCAGCTTTCTTTCCATGTCATATCCATTGTCTTCTCTCTTACTACTACTTTTTGGGTGAAGGATCTATCTATCCAATAAAAGGATGAACTTTTATTTCTATAATTGCCCCTGTCACATTTTACTGTGATATGTATCCAACTACAACCTAGTCCTAGAGTAGTGTGGCAGATATTCAGATACACTATTTAATACTAGTCTAGTGTTTGATCTGTAAATCCAGGATAATAATTCTGCATTAAATGCTGCTTTGGAAGAAGAGAGTTTTTCTGACTTACTGTATGCTTTCACATCTTTTGATCATTTTCTTAAACAGTCTAGAGAGGAAACGTGAAATGCTCGTATTTTATGGAATTTTTTTTTACTTTCTTGCTCTTTACAGGAAGGCTCAACTGAATTTCCTGTGCAATTGCTGTCACCTGAGGCTTTTACTCCATTTGCTGTAGTCTTGTCTGGAAGACTGGGTTTGCAGAACCAGACAAAACAAATCCTACAGAATATATTGTGCATCCAGTCTGTGAAACTGCCCAACCTAAGAAATGGCAAGACACTACTAAGCACATGGACATAAGTAAAGTTGCCTGACATATCCCCTTTGCATTGTCATATTTTCCAAATGACCAAAACATCCTGGATTTAAAGAGACAGTGCTTCTGCTTTTCAGAGTTTGGTGAATTCTTTTCACCAAAAAATCATCTCTGTTTGTTGCATATGCCCGGACCACAAGCTGCATGTTACATTGCAAGACAGATACAGTTTATACTTCTTTCATCCACCCTTAAAGCTTTTTACTTCCTGTTCATTAAGTGCGAAAGAAATTCAGCTACACTTACTGTGGGAGTTAAAGAACAGGCAACAGTTTCCAGACAAGAGGAACCTGTCTGCTTTGACCACCTCGGGTAGGGCATTCCATTTCAGACAATGGAGCAGGAAACACTAAAAAAATACTGCAATTATGGTGTTTGACCAGCTTTCCAACCAGAGGTCTGTGAAACTTAACACTCAGGTTATAATTTTCTTATGGCTTTGAAATGACTTGCTGAATGCAAAGCTTTTAAATTGAGTAAAAGGGGGTTGGTTCTGACATCTCAAAATGCCCTGTAAAGGTACAGCTGATTGGAACATTGACTTCTATAGGACTTTAATAAAATCTCAAAGATTTCCATCAGTATTCTGAATAATGCACCCTTTTCTCTCCCTGTAACAAGCCACATCTACATCAGCAGCACAAGCTGATAAAAGTGAATTCTCTGCTGATATGCTAGTCAGCTTTCAAGAGACATGTAGTGTACAGGAGTCTCCACTGGGTAGTCCTGGAAACAGAAATTTTATGGTTTAGTTCTAAATCTATAAAGCTCTGGAGGGCATACTGACCCTTGCCTAGAGTATTTTACTACTTCAAAGGCTATCACTCATCTACCTTTTTAATCTGAAGTTGATTCATCACTGAAGTTGACCTGCTTTGTTTTACACCTGCTCTTTGTAATTTTAACTGCATTTTACAGTTACAAAATATACACAAGCATATCAAAATTATACAGCCGACTGATGCAGTCGGACACGAAATGATCACACAGAGACCTGGAATCTTTTGAGATGTAGCGCTGAGGCCGAAAAAAGAGGCCTTTGTTTATTAATTTCCAAATATATACTTTTATCAAGGTGACAATGGATTGGAAGGTGAAATTCCCACCTCTCAACCACATTGGTCAATCAGACTATCAATCACATTCTCCTCCCATTTGAAGGAATGCAAACACTGGCCATATTTACAAAAAACAATTCTTTGTTTATGTTAAAAGGCATGGGAAAGTGAGAAACTCTGACTCCAATATGAAACATCAGAAGGCTAAGAAAATTCTGGGTGACAGCCGACTACACTTGTCTCTATACAGTGCATAGGTTTTGATTTTTGAATCTAACTTTAGTTAAGCATTTTGAAATTATTGTCAAGGACTCAGTTACCTCTTACTGTAATGTGCTCCAAGTCATCAGAGTTGCAATCACAGGCTGCAACAACAGGCTTAGTGATCGGAATTACCTGTTATTAGCCCTGTGTCATGAGTGAAGCCATGATGCCATCAGAAGTTACCAAACTTTCAAAGCAGTGATGAAATGACTGTGTTTGAATATATGTTTACATCTTAATGTTTGCTTTTTTCTTCTATGAAAGAAGCAAATGAATGTTAGAGATCTGTCACATGATGTATTTCACTTACCTTGGATAGTCAGTCTAAGCTGTTTCAAAAAGATGACACATGTGACCTCATAGAATAACTTCATGAAGTTCCATGTGACTTTCTTATGCAACATGAGAGACCTACTTGCAACAGACAAAATCAAAAGGAACTGAGAAGGCAGTTAGTTTTTACAAGCATAAAAGCAATCAGGCTCATGAGCTGAATTAGGCAACCAAACTATAATTCACCGTATTCTTCCAGACCACGATCTCTTCACATCTTTTGCAGCCTGCCCATAACAGTGAAACAAAGAATTGAGTACACAGAGATTTTCCAGATCAGCGAAGCCTCGTGAGTGTTGTGCTGGCAGGGAGCATAGCCCAAGGAGCAGCCTGGCAGGCAGCTTCACAGCACACTGTGGCATGGATGAGACGAACACTGTAGCAGCTGAGCAATGGGAAAGGAAGAGTGGCAGCTTAGAAAAAGGAAGGGTGGAAGAAAAAAGTGAAGGTACTATGAAGAGTTATTTTTAGCTGGCAACACTTACATATATTGCCATATGCCCTTCCAGTACATTATGACTGCACTCATCACACGGGTGGCCCCACCAAGACAGCAGCTTGTGACCAAGGCCAACCTCTGCAGGCACTAGTACATGCTCAGAAAAGCATTTATTTTCCTCAGCATTTACATTTTTACTGGTCTCTTTTTCATTGACGCTAGAGATCTGAATGGAAAGGTGGACGTTTTTCTCCTCCTCATTCCTCACACACGCTTATGCCAGCATGAGTGTCTGGCTGGTCACAGGGTAAACCCAGCTGGTCTCTCTGAGAGGGAATAGAGAAAGAAACATGCAGGGTGGCTGTGTGAGCACATGGGCACTTGCATTACACCACGCAAGATGAGGAGTGTGGGAAGGTGGGCAAAATCATCACCTTCACCAGCTCAGACAATTTATGTGCACCTTTTAATTTGTTGCATTTAGAAATATGTTGCAATTTTTAAAGTTTGCTGAATATATGCTGGCTTGAACAATATGCTCATTTGAGCTTGATGGAAATTGGCTGGAGGCAGCCTGCAGCAGCATCATCTAACACCTGACACCCTGCCAGCTCTCACCAGTTTCTGAGCTGGAACAAGCGAACATTGTTTCATGAGAATCCAATATGTCCATGTTTGTTTACAATTCTCATTAGGAGAAGGAATTGTTAATCCACCACTAAAAGTGACTACTTGATCAGGAACAAGTACCTGCAGAGCCATTGGCATCTACCCACCAAATGCAGAATGCTGAACTCCCAACACAGGTAGACTGCAAACAGCCATACAAGCACCACAGTTTTTATTAAATTCTTTTGGAATTGGCCAACTTTCTGTATAATTAGTAACATTTTATAATAAAAAATGCAGCCAAAATGTTCAAAAGCTGCCTCTTAATAATGTCTGCTACCATAATTGTATCTATGCCAGAGGCTTAGGGCTCTGCTAGTTTATCTGTGTGAGGTAAACACTATAAAATGTATTTGCAAGTGATGAAAGGTAACTGCACAAATGTGCAGCGGCAGATCAACCTTTGGCCTCCTTCAGGTTTCTCTCTTCAAAGTGACACTAACATAAGCCACTTAGGCTAACCTGGGTGAGACTTCAAAAGCAAAACTCCAGACTGTACTGTCCTACCCCATTACTTCCCATATTCCTGGAAGAAAAATATTACTGTGTAAGTACCTTTATATAACTTCACTGAAATTAATTCCAATGCAGATTCACTAAAGGGTTTCACTGTTTTAAGACCAAGCAAAGAAACAAGGTTCTACTCATAGTATCACTGTCTTCACTATTATTTTTTCAAAATGGCTGGTAATTATCCTCAGGGGAGAAAGAGAAAGAACACTTCCTGGTATTAACCATATGTGAAAGCATGTAAACCAGTGGTTTTGAAATGTAGTAGTTACCTTGCAAAGTCATGCCCTGATTATTTTACTGTAACTCATTTGTGTAGTTATGCTAAAAATAAAAGTGTATGTACAAGAGATAGCACGAGACAGCTGGGATAGAATGTTATTTTGAGCTATTTCCTCACACAAAAATAGTTCCTAACTGCACACCCTTACAGGGTATCTGCAATTTGTGGGGAAAATTTCAATGGACAAACATTATTATCCTCCAAGTCCTCTGTTTCTGGAAAGTAAACGAGGCTATAGAAAGTACCTCTTTTTTTGGCAAATACGTAGAGGAGAGGTGCTAAAGAACAAGCTCTGCAGAAGACTTTTCATCAGGCAGAATAAAGGCATAATCATGGCTACAAAGCATTTTGGACATAATTGCACGGATTTTAGTTCTTAGGTCAACAGAAAAAAAAAACCACAAAGGAAGAATAAGCAACAAACTGATTCTTTCTATTGCTGCTGCTGTTGTTTCTCTAGTTTATGTAAAGGACATTTCCAAGACCCCAGTGGTAACTGAAATAGCTGAAATGACTTCTCCATTTTTCAAGTCATTTGCTGTCAGTATTTACAAAGCAGTGACATCATAAATGACAGACAAATCCAAAGACTTTAAACATAATAAGTAATATCCAAAGCCCACAGGTTCAACAGCTTGGGAGACAATATTATGCACCGTACATAATTGTTGCACAGTTCTTACCATGTAATCAGATATTTAGGACTGGATGGTTAAGTCTTTGTCATTTTTTGTTTTGTTTTGTTTTGTTTTGTTTTGTTTTATTTTGTTTTGTTTCATTTTTGTTTTGTTTTGTTTGTTGTGTTCTGTTTTTTGGTTTTGCTGTTTTGGGTATTTTGTGCATGTGTATTCTGTTTTTGTTTGTTTCTTTGTTTTGTATTGTATTGTTTTAGTTTCTACTTTTTGCTCTCTGAAATGTAATCCTTAGCTGCCCAGGCAAACAAGTAAGATGGAGTGCTTTACTCCCATCCTTTGTGTTGTAAATCTGTTAGAGTATAGCATCTTCTAGAATAGAGACAGGCACAGGCAATTTTTGCCCTTAAGTCTCACAGTATCACTGTGCATGTGGAAAAATACAGTACCTCCAGCAACAGTCACCAAGTCCTTGGCGGGAAGTTGGAGAGGATTATTCTGGGCAGCTATCTTAGCTATCTTGTCTCACTAAAACATTCTTTTTCCTTCAAAAAGGCCTGTCTTGGGAAACAAGTGGGCTGGCAAATCAGGTCAAACAAAACCCAAGCTCTTCCCCAAAACTCAACAGTTCCTGGTTTTTAGTTCAGACACCCTCACACTTCTCCTGCACCAAGCTGTATTTCCATCCTGAGCAATTGCTCTGGAACCTCCTTATCTAATATACTGTCTTCCATATTGCACGCAGGCTTCTGTTCACACATGTTGTCAGCTTAGAAGCTGCTTTATTGATACCATTCTGCTGTACAAACACCAAGATGTTTGTCTTCTGTTGTGAGGCAATGAGGCAGAAGCACACAACAAACAAAAGCATCATCCTTCTTTTTCATGGCCGCCTTTGTATAAGCAACTCCCAGCTCACCTGTCTACAAACTTGTTCCCCTTGGCTCGCGTTTCTCAGTGCCAGTCAGTTCTCCAGGCTCATCTGTGGTGCCCAGAAGGCAGCAGCTTAGCTCAGCATGGCTTCCAAGCTCCCAGCTCCCACTGCACTTGTGCAGACTGCGCCTCTTGCTGACACCAGTGACTGCGCAGTAAGACAGCTCAGGCAGCCCCTCCAGCTGGATCAATCACCTGAATGCATGGACAAGGATGGGGATGGACAGGAAACGTGAACCACAGCTACCCGAATTGAACATTTGTGAGCTGCCATGAAGGAACTTCTGTATGAGGACACAGCTTTTACAAAGAAAACAAAAGAAAAAAATATAATGTATTCAGAAGGATTTCAAATTACTTATGCTGGTATTTGAAACTCAAGAGTCAAAGCTGGCAGTAGAAACATGTTTTTTTGAATTCAACTGGATAAAGCTGCCTGGAAACTACACCTGTCATTTGAATATGTTTCTTTGAGAGCTGCCATGCTGACAGCTTTTTCACATCTCTTAAAATAAATGTATATAAAATTTGAACTTCTTGGTGAGGAAGGAATTTTTGGTAACTTGTTCTTACTCAGTAAGGGCTAACCCTAAAATAAAATAAATACTAAATCCTCGAATAAAAGAGAAATGGTTTATGTAAAGACGCAGAAGAGACTGGACATGCTGAAGAATGGTATTTTCCACAAAAATTAATGGACTTTCCACACTACAGTGAGTCACTAAACATGTGACCATTTATTATCCCAAAAAGGGAACATTGCAGTGCATCAAATGTATTAAACACAAGCAGGAAGCTCCCAGTCATCATTTAGGTCTGTAAATTTACAAATTGCAAACATTGCTCCAAAGACACACTGCTAATTTCTCGGGTTTCTAATAGAATGGTTAGATGTGTTAATTTGCATTAAAGTCTGCACATCAAATGTTCAAGCTATTAATGCATTAAAAAGATAGTGTGAACATAAATACCTATTAGCCTGTAAAAGATTATCAACACTTGCCATAAAATATATTTTACTTTTTGTCTTAGACTTCAGTATTCAGTAATCTTTCCTCTTAAATGCCTCTTTTTTCAAACAAGATGTTTTGGCTAAAAAAGAATGCTTCCAATTTTTTTAAAAAATAGTATTTAGTGTCAGATTTGTAGTTTTTTGGCCTTTAGTAAGAGAAGCTGCTTTGAAACAACACAGATATAGCAAACATCAGCTCTGTTAAAAAAAAAAAA
>VYXD01002778.1:27564-65336 GCA_013397195.1 Hylia prasina
AAAAAAAAAAAAGCTAGGTTCAGCTGGCTTTTAATCCCGTCTACTGTTGTTGGTAGTGCAGAACAGCAATGTTCCGCCGACAGGAATCCTGTCCTTAAGCCTACTTTTAGTCATGGTCAGGTTATCCTAACCTGATCTCATGTTTCCATTTTCCTTCAGTTTCAACTGACTCACTGTGCTCTTCAGATGTACGCATACAGAGAAAAGCATCCTCTCTGCTGAACCTCTCTGTACTCGCTGCAACGCCACATTCATTGGCAACAAAGCTACTTCAGACCAAGTTATTGTTACATTTATTTCAGGCGTCTGTCGGCAGATCTATTTTCTTCTTTTGTGCGGTCTGACCAGAACAGTTTACAATGGTTTACTTGCTTTTAAAGCTGATTATACTTAGCAGAGCAGATGAAAAACTCAAGTCTTTGAAGACTTTGGAAAGAGTGAAGGCATATCCAGGCTTCTGCTGGTAGCCATGCATGGGGACCCTTCTCAGTAAGGTGGAACTAGCAGAGTAGTCATTAATACTCCTTGTTCTGCCCACTGTGATCCTTCTAACAATAGGCCTAAATAAGCTGCTTGTAGGTTATAACAACTTACCTCCTGATGAGGCTTTCAGCTTAATAAAAAAGCTTCAGCCTTTCCCACCACCCACATTAGTCTCCCTAACCTAAATTAGGTGGCCTATAATACTAGCAATAGATAACTTTATAATTCAGAATTTGCATAGTATTATTTTCTTACCTAGGTTCTCCCCCCCCACCTCTTTGATTATTTATGAGGGTTTTGTTTGTTTTTTGTTTGTTTGGGTTTTATTGTTTTTGTTTTGTTTCATTTGCAGTGTATAAGTACATAGACAGCTTCAGAAACAATGGTCTCTGATTTCTTTCAATCTTGTGAGGAAAACTTATTTTAATAGCTACACGAGACAACTAGTGTCTCTATATGTAGCTTGAGCTACAAATACAGAACTACAGTACAACTTAAAAGCAAAAATACATTAATATTGTTCATGAATCTAATACCAGGAGGTCTGAATTACATCAAATGGCTCTGATGATTGTAAATATGTAAACACAATACAGTTTATTTTGGATGCAGAACAGAAAACAGGAAATAACACAACCTCTTCAGATGCTAATTTAAGGAGAGGATCTCGTGTGGAAATTTACTGGCTGCTACATTTCAGTAGATTTCTAATGTAAACTGCAACAACACTGGAGCTGAATTTCATTGTACAGCGGTCTCCAATAGATTCAGCTTATTAATATATCTACTTTAATGACCACAGTATAACTTATATTTTGCCTTGTGCGGCAGAAACTCCTGGAGTTCTGTGAACCCAAGAGAGGCTCTAAGCTATAAGGGATCTAAGGCATGGGAAGTCCTGAACTCCTACTCTGCAGCACTTGGAATAAAATATCAATTAAAGTCGTCAGACAATTACTTAACAACCAGAAGTTTGTAATTTAAGAAAAACAGTATCACAAATTCAATCTTCTACTCGAGTGTCACTTGTAGAACTAGGAGTTGCTGTCTACGCGGAGCGGGGCGCTCTCAGCTCCAGGCCTGAGATGTTTGTCGGCCTCTCTCGAGGGTGCCGGTACCCGTGAGGTGGGGGCAGGGGTTCCCTGCTCCCCTTTCCCGGTTCCCCGTTCTCGGCGGGATGGGGCTCTCCCGGCCCCTCTCCCGGGAAGGCCCAGCGGCTCCGCGCCACCGCCGCGTGCTGACACCGCCCCCTGCTGGTCATGCCCCGCTGCGCAGTGCGAACGTCCGGCACTGGCACCGCCTTAGTGGGCGGGGCTCCGCCGGAGCTTCGCGCTCTCCCATTGGGCGACTCCCGGGAAGGGGCGGTGGCGCTTCCTCACGAGAGCGAGGGCCGCGCGCTTTGCTGGCCGATGGCGCCCCCTGGCGGTCGGCGGCCTCTCTCTCTCGCCACGCCGGCATGGAAGGGAGCGGCGGCGGCGACGGGGCGGATCCGGGCCCGGCCACGGCCCCGGGCGGGGAGGGCGAGGGCTGCGAGGGGCTCTGGGAGCTGCCGGTGGAGCTCTGCGAGAGGCGACCCGTGTGCGGGCGCTGCAGGTGACGCGGGCGTGGGGCCGCGGAGGTGCCGCGGGGCNCTCCAGCGCTTATGGCTCCGCACAGTCATGGAGCGGGTCAGGCTGGGAGGGACCGCCCGGGGTCATCTGGCTCAGCCTCCCTGCTCAAACAGGGCCGTCGCAAAGGACACGGCAAAGGGTTGCATCCAGGTGGTTCTTGGATATCCCCAGTGATGGAGACTCCACAAGCTCTCTGGACAATGTGTTCCAGACAGAGATGTTCCTCCTCGTGTTCAGGTGGAACTTCGTGTGCATCAGTTTCTGCCTGTTGCCTCTTGTCCTGAAACCATCATGTCCTAAAGGCACCTCTTGTGTAGCAGAAAACATGACATGTTGTCCAAGAAGTTGGTAAATGTGGTGGGCAATACCTAGAGGCTCAACCCAGAGAGGGTGATACACCTTTTCTCTGTATGCTTACCTTTGAAAAGCAAAGGGGAAAGGGAAGATGTGTCCCCTCAGTGCCATGCAGTGAGGGACGTGAGGCTTTAGTGTGGCTGGGCAGTCTTTGGTGCTTTGTCAAAAGAAAATGAGTAATTAGGCTTACCTTAAAGCTTTACAGCTAATTTTGAAATCTGTTCAAGCACTGGTTAATGCGACTTGTGAATTCAGGTTTCTTTTTGAAGCAGGCTGTGACATATGGTCTTACAGAAATACTTTACAACCTGATTTTATGCTTATGTAGGTATTTCCTTTTAGTAAAGCGGGTGCAGGTTCCTGAACTGAAATGCTTGTGCATAACTGCCAAGGAAAAAAGCTTCTCAGCACCTATAGTGATTAATCTGTTCCTGGTCATTTGTGAAATGAGTGGAAGGACATGTAATTTTGCTAACAGTGTAGTTCTCTTTCAAGTACCAGAGTTCAGAAGCTTATTGCTGGTGAGTTTCCTGTTTGCAAGTTGTAATAAAAAAATATGTATCATGCAAGTCATAGTATTTGTAAATGTTCACTGTAAGTAGTCATTAGCAATAGTTGATGCTCAAAGATGAAAACCAAGCAGGTGAGTGACGCTTGCCTTTTGCTGTCCTCTTTTTCTCTAATGACTTGTAGCCCAAAGAACTTGAACTGGATGTGGTTTTGTATCTAATATCCCTCAGTAAATATAGGGGAGGTTTTTTGGATGTGAATTTCTCCGGTCCCCCTTAGGGTGGTGTAAATTTCACATATCAGCAAGATCTGGCTAGTAAGGACACACCACAGGCCTACAAACCACAGCGGGCAAGAATTTTTGGTTTATTTTGTCTGTGGCTTCCACCTTCCTCCCTTGCACATAGTATTCCAGATGTGAGCAAGCCAGCCAGAGATTTATACCTTGGGTGATGAATTTCTGTTCATATTTATAAGGACTCTTCCTCATTGTATGGCTGCGTAGTTTCCTGGTGACGTTTTGGGAAGTCTTTTGGAAAGCCAAACTTGATTTTTGTCAACTACAGCACTCTCACCCCTGTATTTATTAACTCTTTCAGAGATCTTAAATAGTTCTGAAAAGTGGGGCTTTCTTTTGCTAAAGTCATGCCAATTCTTTTCATATAAACCATGTATTTTTGTAAGGGTCTACTGACTATATTTTTATTTGTAGTTTCTGTTCACACTAGCAGTCTTTGTTGAAGTTTGGTTTTTTAGTAGTTTGCTGCTCAGCATTTCTAGTCCTGATGTGCCAAGGAATTGGCTGAATGACTTAGCTGTCATTCCTTACTGAGCTTTTTAATGTTGACTTTAAAATGCCTGTAGAGTACTGCTGTTATTGTTATTTATTTTGCTAGTGTGTTTCACAATATCTACTTCAGTTCCTCCAATTTTGGACAGATTCTCTGATGAGTCACATAAAAATGGTTTCTAGAATAGGTATATCTCTGTTTTCTTTCGTAGTAAGCCTGATGCGAAGTATTTATTCAGCTCTTTACATTACCACGTAAAGTATTAAAACATCAGCTTCCTAAAGAGCTGTGGATGAATTACATCTTGTGAGAGCATGGGAGCAATGAGCGCAGACACTGAAAGAAATGTAGGGGCAGAGAAACCAAGGAGGATGAGAAGACCACAGAGCTGCTTTTTAAGACAAATTTAAAGTGGCCTTGATTTTTTTTTTTTTTTTTTTTGTGGTGGTGACAATGCAAGACTAAATTGTACATTCAATGCATTTTTGCACTGTATCCTCTCCATGCTATTCTTCGGGATTGTAGGTAAATTATGATTCTCATTGATCATGACGTTCTGTGGCATGATTTGGAGTCGAAGTGGGTAGGGCTGTAACACAGGGTACCTCATGGGAAGTGATATTACCATTAACAGTATCATGTTGGTTTGGGCCAGGTGTATTTAATTTACTTCTTCAGTTTTCTGAACTCTAGAATTTTCTGGTAAGGTACCTTAATGAATGTGATTTAGGTGTAAATTCAGTGCAAAGGCATGGAAGAATGGGTTCTCTTTAGCATCATGTGGTGATTCCTCAGGGGAACTGACTTCAGGTTCTGATTTTCTTTTGGATGTGGCAAGACAGCTGATTGACAACTTGCTAACAAGTGCTCAGCCTGTCAAGATGTGAAATAGAAATGTGGGAGTAAGGTAGATAAGTTTTCTTTTTGGATAATGTGAATGTCACTTGAGTGTCCTGAAGGAACAGGATTTTTCTAAATGTAATGTGTTTGAGACTTTCTATTGCCTGTGGTGATGGTGGGGAAAATATTAGCATTTGGAATAGCTTATGTTGGAGAAGTTGGATGAAATAATGAAATACAATTTTACGTTTTGAAGGGTTTTTTGTTTGTGAGTGCCAGTTTAAAAAAAAAAATGCAAAAAGACGCTGCTTATGATTGGTGTTTGAGATGCCAAGCAGGTGATGCCAGTGAGGTATGTTCAGTTGACTATTTTATTCTTGAGGAGAGAATTTAATATATAGTTTGTCTGCCAAAATCAAAAGGTTAGTGGAGATAAACTTTGAAAGTTCTTAAGGCTTTCATAGCTAACTTAAGTATTCTGCTTGCTTTCAGAAGTTAAAGCCCCGCACCCAAACATTTAAATAGGAGAATACACATAATATAGTTTCCAAGTTGCTGTTAGCTTGAAAAACAAATTGAGCAGGCCCCACAACTGAAGTAATGTAGAACAGTTTGATTTTGTGGTGTGACACTGATAGCAATTTAACATTTTGAAATTGTGTCCTTCTGTGGGTCAGGTTTTCTTGTTTTCTAGATACATGGTGTTCTGTTAGGGAAAATGCCTTTTGGTAGTTCAAGAGCCATGAATACACAATTGACTTCTTGCCACAAATCCTGACTGTAAATACAGAAAATTACATTGTTACAGGAAGGTTTGTGTCCAGCTGGGTTTTGAATATCTCCAAGAACAGAGACTGTATAACCACTCTGGGAATTTCTTTCAGTGTTTGACTCCATCTGTGCTCAGATGGAGTTTCATAGTTTACTTGTGTGTTTTGCCTCTTGGCCTGATTGTGGGTGCTGTTGAGAAGAACCTGGCTTCATCCTTCCCATCAGTCTTATATACACAGGGATAACACCCTCCTTAGCCTTCTCTTTTCCAGGACAAGGAGTCCAAGTTCTCAGCCTCTTCTCATACAAAAAGCTTCACTCCCCTAGTCATCTTTAGCTGTGTGCTGGACCTACTCCAGTAAGCTTGCTATGCTCTGGCGAGCCCAGATCTGGACCCAACACTCCAGATGTGTCCTTAGTAGTGCTGAGTAGAGAGGAAGGGTCATCTCTCTTGACCTCCGGCAGTGTGTTAAATGCGGCCCAGTTTGCTGTTGATGGCCTTTGTGTCAAGGGCAAGGACAGTTTTTGGCTCATGATTAGCTTCTCTGCCAGTTCTTTCTCTACAGAGCAGTTTCCCAGCTAGCTCTTTGGTTCCAAAGGATGTACTGGTGCCTGTGGCTGCTCTTCCTCTTATGCAGGACTCTGCATTTACCTGTGTTGAAACTTCATGAAGTTCCTTCCAGCCCATTTCTCTAGCCTGTAAAGGTCTGTCCTGCCAGAGGCCAGTATTCCCAGACAGGGTTCTTTTGGATGTACACTGACCATCCTAAGTTACCAGAAGGGAATGCATGGGTTGAACCCAGCTCAAACCCACTGCTCTTTTTGAAGTCCATTTTGTCTTTGTTCAGCTTTTGTGCTATGCTAAGCCATGTAAATACTTTTTCCATGCTGGTCTGACTGGGTCAGGAAGATAATAGTCTCTACTGATTTGCTTAGTGGAGGCCGTTTACACAAACAGTTGATCCACAGAACAATTTATCTAAAGCAAAGGCCACCCTCCAGTCCCCTTTGGGTTGAAATAAGTCCAGCTTCCTTTGTGATGGCCATGGTAACTTTCTACATTTTTTCCTGAACTTTTTCTTGAAGGTTCATTTATCATCAGTCGCACCTTTGGATGGCCACACTGCCATGTACTAGCCAGTCCTGTAAGCTGTGAGCTTACTAAGGGCGTGCTCCGTCCCAGCATACAGGTCAATGAAGAGGTTAAATGGTGTTAGCCCCAGTATCAATGTCTGGAGTACTCCACTTAGCAGCTTGCCTCCAGCTGGATTTTATCCCACTGGTCACGCCCTCGGTGCCTGGCTGTTGAGCCAGTTCTTTTCACTGTCACTTTATCCAGGTGGTACTTTATTAGCTAGTCTAGGAGGCTAAGACACTGTCAGAGGGATTACCAAAGCTGAGGTGAACATTTTACTGCTTTCATCCACCAGGGTAGGCACCTCACTATAGAGAGCCATCAAGTTGATAAAATGGGTCTTTCCCTTTGCAGATGCATCTGACTACTCTCAATACCCTTTCGTTATTTGTTTGTTTAGAAGTGGTTTCCATGAGGATTTTCTCTACTGTCTTCCCAGGTGCTGATGTATGGTTGACTGACCTGTTCTTTTCCGGGACCTTCTTGCAGAGATGAGTGACATTTGCTTTCTTTCAAGTGTCACTCCTTACAGCAACCTTTCTTGTTATATGGAGATCATCAAAGTAATATCTGGTTGTAATAGCGTCAGCCAGCTCCCTTAACGTGCAGGAATGCTCCAAGAAGGATCCACCACATGGCAAGGCTGAGCAGTGGTGGCAACCCCACTGTGATTCCCCTGCAGTTCATGGTGAAGACCATTGTGAGGTAGGCTGTCCACTCACAGCCTTTGGGGATCTATGGTGGAGCAGAGCTCCATCTGCAGCTCTTGGAGAACTCCACACCAGACCAGATGCATGCCCAAAGGAGCCTGTGGTCCTGTGGGAAGCATGGCTGGAGTAGAATCCTGGCAGGACCTGTGGACCTGTGGTCCCAAGAAACCTGCATGGGAGCAAGTTTGTTGGCAGGACCTGAGACCCTGTGGAAGGGACCCACACTGATTCCAGTTCATGAAAAACTGCAGCCAGGGAAGGAGTCATGTTGGAGTCATGGAGGACTGTCTCCTGTGGGAAGAGACACTGGATCAGGGGAAGATTGTGAGGAGTCCTCCCCTTGCAGAGAAAGGAGTAGCAGAGATAGTGTGTGATGAACTGACAACACTGCAGGGGAAGAGTGGAGTAGAGAAACTAGGAGTGAAGTTGAGCCTGGGGAGAAAGGACAGGTGGGGGAGGGAGGTGTTTTTAGGATTTGTTCTTGCTATCCTACTCTGATTAATAATAAATGAATTATTATTAATTAAATAAATTAATTTATTTCCTTAAATTGGGTCTTTGCCTGCTATGGTAGTTGGTAAATAATCTCTCCCTCTCCTTGTCTTATCCCATGAGCCTTTCATTATATTTNATTCCAGTTCATGAAAAACTGCAGCCAGGGAAGGAGTCATGTTGGAGTCATGGAGGACTGTCTCCTGTGGGAAGAGACACTGGATCAGGGGAAGATTGTGAGGAGTCCTCCCCTTGCAGAGAAAGGAGTAGCAGAGATAGTGTGTGATGAACTGACAACACTGCAGGGGAAGAGTGGAGTAGAGAAACTAGGAGTGAAGTTGAGCCTGGGGAGAAAGGACAGGTGGGGGAGGGAGGTGTTTTTAGGATTTGTTCTTGCTATCCGACTCTGATTAATAATAAATGAATTATTATTAATTAAATAAATTAATTTATTTCCTTAAATTGGGTCTTTGCCTGCTATGGTAGTTGGTAAATAATCTCTCCCTCTCCTTGTCTTATCCCATGAGCCTTTCATTATATTTTCTCCCCCTGTTCACCTAGGAGGGAAGTGCTAGAGGCTTTGGTGGGCGTGTGGCACCTATCCAGGGTCAACTCACCACAGATAGTAAAGAGACAATGGTGAGTATGAGATCTGTCAGAAGAGCACAAGTAGGTGGTAATAAAATTTAGTTCTGAGATGAGGCAGAAACTGCTAGAGATAGTAATCTCTCTTAAGCATGAATCTGGCCTTCCAGTTCTTAATTTCAATCAAAGGTTACATTATGAAGATGCTACGTAGTGTAGTTTATATGGCTATCTCTAGAGTGTCTGCAGCATCAGTGTTTGCTGAGAAAAATGTTTTGGTAAGTAGTAGTATTTTGCAGATATGTCTAACAGAGCCTGTGTGAAAAGTGATTATGTTGATGAAATTAAGTCTTATTTTTGCTTTTAGATTTTTGTAGAAGGTCTTTGTAAATGGCACAACTCCAGTCTGATGTTAGGGAAGAGGGGATTGCCTAGAAAGGAAGTACTGGAGAGAGGAACTAGGTCTTTTAAAGGGGTTGTCTTCAGCTGTTGCTTTTAATAGAAGAGCGGGTAAATTGTTCTGTGTGTTGCAGTGTAGCTGAAGAATCAGAAATTACTTATCTCTTAATAGGTTTTTGGCCTATGGATCTTAATTTCTTTCTTGTAACCTTTTCATTTATTACTTTTCAAAAAATACAGTGCCTTTGCAATTCTGTCATATCTTTGTGTTAACCCAGTAATTGCTTGCATAGGTTTTCCAAAGTGTCCAGACAGGAAGACTTAATTGCCTTAACTGGAATGAGGCTTTTGTAAGCTAATTTTAACACAGAAGAGCCTGATAAAATGTTTGAGGCCTTCTCACCTGTAGGTTGTAGTTCTTCAAAAAATAGCTAGAAGTACTTGTAAAGGACTTCTTATCTCCTTACTGTGAATGTAATGTAAGTGTTTATTCCCAACATTCAGAGATTTTTATATAAATAGGGAATACATAAGGGTAGATGTGCAGATCTATTTCTGTTTCTGTAAGTGTAGGTATATAGGCAGCTGAGAAGGTAAGAGAGACGTGTGTGTCAGTCAGGTGTCTGACCCTTCTCTGGGGCTTTGTCGGCCCTGGAGCAAATGTGAATGGCAAGAAGGACTCTGTTGCCTTGACCATATTTTTTTGTTATTTGATTTATGCTTTATTAGCCAGCCTGGGGAAATGTTTGTTCTCATTGAGAGGTCAGAAGCACTGCACTTAGAAAGCTAGAAGGTGAGTTAAGTTCTTAAGCAGGAAGGTGATAGTGGCCTCCTGCCCCCAGTCTTGGAGTTGGGAGTACTTCTCTGGCCAGCAGAGAATCCAGCCACAAGACCACAGAACAAAATATTGTTTTGAGTTTTATGCTTGAACACATTAAGAACATTTCTGAATGGTTTTACAGCAGAATGCAGAATATTTTAACGAGTGCCTATTTTTGCAACAGCAGAAAGTTATTTTATAAACTGAAAATTTATTTCAACATTAAGTGGTTATGTTGATTTTCCTGCCACTGGAGAAGCAGAGATATTTATGCTATAATATGTCAGCTCTTCTGAAGAGGCTAAGAAATTTTAATAGGGCTGGAGGCGTGAAAAGCAAGAGTGTACAAACTGAAAGTCTCTTCCACTCAAGAATTACCCTTTTTGCTTGATAGACACAAATGTCTTTTAAGTTTTTTATTTATTTTCAATAGAAGGTGGTCAAGGAGATTTGAGGAATATTAAAAGGGTGTCTTGAAATGGTATACTTGATAGTAAAAAGATGCAGAATTTACCAGCTACAGATTAAAATGTAACTTGTTTGAAATTCATCAACTACAATATATATAATTGCACCACATTTTAAGAGTAGCTAAAGGTAAGTGGAAGAATTATCAAGTATTAGATTGGAAGCTCAGTGCCTTTTATAATCTTAACATGTTTCTGGTAATGTTGCTTTAAATGACTGTAGTTTACTCACTAAATTCTATATCTTCTATTGGCTAGAATGATAAATATCAAGCTAAACATTGTTTATTTTTGTTCTGTGTTTAGCAGTTGCTGTATATGCAGTAGTTTCTCATGCTGTTGTTTCTTTGGTCCGTATCACCAATAATGAGTGGTGCCAGAGCTGCTGGTGAATGAAAGATTTTGTGACTTCACTGTTATTTATTTCTGCTGCACTAAATTTCAAAGGCATTTATTAATTTCTTACCATATTGTGATCAGATTAATCAGTAGAGACCTTTTTAGGCTGCTTGTTTTGTGCTTCGGCTGACTTGGTTAACATACTTTTTGATCTATTGGCATTAAAAAAAGGAAAAAGAATGTGTCAGGATGACCAGTGTGGGCTGTGGATAACTGTAGGCTAATAGCACATCCAAAGACAAGAACTGCTGCAGAGAATAATCTTGTTAATTAAAACAGTGTAATACCTTTGATTGGCTTGTGTCTGTAATTACACCAAGTACACCTTTTCCTTGGAGACGGTAGTGTATTGCAAAGAGGTCAAAAATATTTCAAAATTGATCAAGCCTTCCCAGTTTAATTGTAAGGAGCACTAAAAATACCAGTGGTTGTTTTTTTTTAGATTTGTTTTTGATTTTTGTAAACATAGCACAAAGCAAAAACCTAAAAAAGATGCATTTTACTTTCCATTCTGTAGGGGTTACAAAAGTAGCTGAAGACTGTTATCCATATACTTAAATAAGAGTTGGTTTAAGTGCTGCAAGTCCAGTGATTTTTCATGTAATTTCTGGGGTTTACGTCTGATAGTGGCATAGGTAAATTTCAGCTGCAGTGCTGTCTCTTTTGAGGAGAGCCAGCCCTGACATATCCCCGAGTTTTTTATTATGTAAAGTACTCTAGAGCTTGTCTGAGCATCCTGTGACTAATTGGTCTTACTTCAGTCAGATTCTTTTATGTTACCTGTTGTTTGTTTGTTTTTTCTTTTTTTTTTCCTTTTTTTATGTTTTCCTTCAGCTTTGAGTTTTGTTTTTAAAAAAGCTTTCCTGTCATTTCAGGTGCATCACTCCAACCTTCTACCTTTGTTGAAACAGTATGCCTAGAATTTCTTAATATTTCTTTTTTGTTTTTCTGAGTAGGCTGAGAATGACTTATCAGGGTTATCTGACTTATTCCACCTGATTTTCTTCTGATGTCTTTCATTTATGATTTTTTTTTTGTTTTTTTTCCCTTTCAGCTGTGGTGTTTGTTGGAGTCTTCTCTATTCCTTTTAATGACTGTATGTCATTTTACCACCTGATCTCCCATCCATGTTTATCCCTTGCAATGCACCTGTGTGTCTCTTTCTCCTTTTTTTTAAGTCAAATATTGTTCTGAGCACTGAATTCAGATTTCACTTGGCACTTTTATAGCTTTACCAGAGTTGTACTTTTGCTTCACAAGCTCTGCTGAAATGTTTTTTGTCAAAGTTCGTGATGCTTTTTGCTTGGAATAAATAATCCCAGTTCAGATTCCTGGATCTGTCAGCCTGCTAGTTATCTGTGTTGTTACTAGAAGCATACCTTTCTTTTGGCTTGTAAAACACAGTCAGCAGATTTTTTTCCTCCATCTTTCTACATACAATTTCTGAGTTACATCAATTATGCCTATGATTTATGGTACAAATTTCTTTTTAAATTCTTGTACTCAGTTCCTAAATCTACTTAGCATGTCAATATGGAAGACTGCAAACTGTCTCTAACATATGATTTTTTATTTAATCTCAAATTTAGTTTCCTGGAAATGTTAGCTGTATTAATTATGTGAAGGGGAATGTGTCCTTGCAGTACTTTTTTTTTTTTTTTTNGCAGCTTTTCCTTGTCCTCCTTCCAATGCCAACAGCAAGTCAGCGAAGCTGCCCCCAGCTCCATCCTTCACGTCCCCAAAACTCGCAGTATCTTCCCCTTCTGAGAGACACTTCCAGAGACCAAAAAAAAGGTGTAGCCAGGTGCTANCATGTAAAGAAAATGGACCAAATGAGTCCTGGAAGCCTCATCCTATGGCTCTTCTGGCACGAAGTAGTAGATAGTAGGTCATCTGTGTTGTAAAGTTGACATGATTTTTTTTTAACCTAGTGAATAGTCAAGTACTTACTGTCTTAGTTTGAAAGACGGGTGTCTGCCAGGGAAAGCTGAAGCCTCCCTTGGAATGGATAATGTAAACCCCCTCACTCCAAATTATAATTTTGAAATTAAGGGGGCTCTCAGGGAAAGATGTGGGGATACAAATAACAGTTCTTTACTAGTANCAGAGCAGTGCTGGAGAAGTGGTGGTGCCGCTCCAGCAAGGCAGGAGATGGCGAGCTTGGAATTCTTGGACATGTGAACAGATGGTGGTAGATCCGTAGGTAGGACTGGACTTTGGTGGTGACAGTGAATTCTCCCCGCAGTAAACAGCAGCTTTTCCTTGTCCTCCTTCCAATGCCAACAGCAAGTCAGCGAAGCTGCCCCCAGCTCCATCCTTCACGTCCCCAAAACTCGCAGTATCTTCCNCCAAGCTGGAATGGCAGGAATGAGTGGGGATCCCAGGCTGATGAATGAGATGTATCAGAAGCTCCAGGGTGATAGGTGGGATTGCGGGAGGTCCTGGCAGGGCAGGGGCTGCAGGGCTACAGCGTAGCAAAAANATATGTAAAAAAGAAACAAATCTAAACCCGACACTTACTGTGGCTTATCTTTATTTCTTCTTATGTTATCCTTAGTTTTTATATATTAATAATTGATAATACCATTTTCTGAGAGTTTTTTCCTTTTTTTTTTCAAGCAATCAATCAACTTTTGTCCAAAAAGCCAGAAATGTTAAATAAAATTGAGTATGCATGTATCCTACATTTGGAAGAAACACCTTTTAATGCACGCTTTTGTGTGAGTTGACAATATCAGCTTGTACAACCTTACATTATTTATTATAAAATACTTTCATTTTCTTAGGGTATGGAATTGGCATTCTTGCCTGTATTTCTGTTTAGCATTTCTATTTGTTCCAAAAGTCCAGTTTAATGAAATTGAAACTGGGCAAATTGTACACTGGGGAGAGAAGAAGTGGGTTTAATTGGAATGAATATGAAGTATTCAGTAATTCAATATTTTGATGCTTATGTCAGATAATGGAAAAAAAATTATCCTTATCTAAAAAAGCACCTAGAGTTTATGGGTTAATTAAGGATGCCAAACAATCTGAGGAACTCTACTGTCAGAAAAGTTAATTAGAGATAAGGCTAGTTTTGTTAACAATGGGTTATATTCTTAACATCTGCAAAATGGTAGATCAAGACAGTGGTATTTTATAAAAAACGATGATCCAAAAAAGGTGATTTAGAGGTTCATATGGTTTGCTATGTTTATGAAACAACAGTAGTAGTCCAATTCAGTTTTGTAACGTATAGAGCTTGTTTTTCCTGGTATTTTTGAATTCAATATTACATTTAAGCAATAAATAGGAATAAGCCCCCTCCCCCCCACCCTTGGTTTATTAGAGTTGTTGGTTAGAAACTTTAGAAATTCTCTTTTTTAGAATTTTCAACAAATGAAGTTGTAAGGCTGTGAAATCAGAGTTTAAATTTATGTTGTTGTCTTTAACAGAAGGGCTTGTTACTTGTACTTTCCACTAGGAAATTTGCCGCAGTAGAGACGGATGTGAGGACACAACGCCGTGTGTTCACGCGGCAGTAGCCAACTTCCATTGCGTGCTGTTCTCCTTATATGGTGTTGGACGTGTGTGCGCCTAGTCCTGATTGGCTGAATTTGCTGCTACCCCGCTAACTGGCCAATAGCTGCCCGTGTCCCCAAGGGCCTACCCTGGTGGAGTTACACAATGGAGGTGGCTGTATAATTTGTTACATTTCAGGTACAAAATTATTATTAGGATTATTTATAACCGTGAGCCCTCCAGGCCACCACAGAAATTTCGTCACTGAAATACCAAATAAAGATCAGTGAATTCCAATTCTGTTGATTCTTCTGGAGACCTAAGTCAAATTCTCCTTGAGCATCAAAATTCTTTTAAAAACCCTAATGCATGAAAAGCAGACAACTAATACAGTGTATTAAGTTGCTTTTAAGTGCCTTTTAGAATATGTCATCTCTAAGTAGGTTAAAAAATAACCCCTAGTGTTCAACAAGCCTACTTCCTACAGCTGCTTCATGCCTTACAAAACAAACAGGGTTGCTGATGAACGTGTGCTTTAAACTCAAGCAATTTTAAAGATATCTAGGCACCCAAATATCTTGGAGCTTAAGTCTTTTAAGCTGCTTCAGTAATGTCTTTGACATTTATAACGGTACAGTGGATATAATCTGTCAAACTCTGTTAATAAAGTTGGTTATGCTAAATATAATTTTGTTCTGATCCACTGCTTTCATTTTGTATTCTGTACATGTTGGCAAATATAGATTTTTATAACTGTTGGGAGAATGGTCTGGGAGAAATTTAGTAAGGGAACAATCAGAAGGCTAATGAAGTCTCATGTACCACTAAAACAAATGCGGGTATGTGACAATGGATTTAACAGTATCTAACCATGATGACAGGTTCTGGTTCTGGAGTAAGGGGTTGTTATGTTTGTCTGAACATAAGAATATTAAGGGAGTGTTTGAGAGCTTTCTACAAAAGTAAAGCTGGGAAGATACAGACTAGGGAATGAGTCTATAAAATAAAATAAAGTTTAGAGCCTCCTGGGCTGTTGAGCTTCACCAGCTGACAGTTCAAAGTAGTAGAGGTCTTTGTGGGGGCTCTGCTGCTGGCAGAGCTATTGAACATGCTCCCAGTGCCCAGGTGGGTGGGGTGGAAGGCATGCACAGCCAGCTTGCAGTTGACAGCCAGGTGGAGGGAGCAATTGCTGTACTGCAGGAGGTTATAGAGCTGTTATTCAGAGAGACACTGATAGCTGTTTAGTCATGAGGAACCTCACAAAATTCACCACCTTCGAAGCTCAGTGCCCAGGGCTAAACAAGCCCCGGTATCACTGTCAGCCTGCATACCGGCCTGCAAGGGAAGCACTCTGCAGATGTGAGCTGCAGGGTAAGCCTGGGCCAGAGCATCCCCTGGTGGGAGAAGAGGCCCTGTCCTGTCTGTTTCAATCAGAGTGCAACTGTGTTTCAGCTTCACAAAAAATGAATTACACTTTTTGAGAGTGTTAAATGCTAGAGCTGATTGTCTGATGAGTCTCTGGTACCCTAAGATCAGTTGGCTCAAGGCCTTCAAAATTATGCCTGTTTTGAGTCCAAAGCTGTCCAGTTCTGAATTATTTTATGAGTCTGTTTATAGCTTTGTACTGCTGTCCTCTGTTTAAGTTAATACCAGTGGCCTCTTAGACCAAGCCATAATACTTTTATTAATGCAAAATTAACTATTAGCTGTTGTGATCCTTCGTATTCCTGTCAATCTCTTAATGCAGTACTTAAGTGCAGTCTAACCTTGTTTTTTGTTAACTTTTATGAGCATGTTTGATAAATGTATACTACATTAGTAATAAAACTAGTGTTTCCAAGATACACAAGAAGGTTTCATCTATGCAGCGGACTTGAAACTTTCTTATTTGAAAGTATTACTGTGGGGGTTTTTTTTCTACGACATGAAGCCGGCAAAGCACCTTGAGTGGTAAAAATCAGCGTGGTTCTGAGGTTTGATGTGGTGACTGCTATATTAAGCATTAAAAAGTGCTTGTGCTGAATTGATTGCTTACCGTAAAAACAGCATCTTCCAGTATCCAGAAAAAGCTTTAGAATGGCTTCATGAATTTGATGTTTGGTTAAATAAAACAAATGTTCTATATTGAGTAAAAAGAACTCTATTTTAAAGAAATAATTTTTTACTCTTAAATAACAGGAACAGTGTTTTAAAATACAGTATTTTGTTGCGTTATACCAGGAAACCGACTGACTGCTTTTTAATGATTGACGCTAGGTGACAGTGTGTTTGACGGGCTGCTATTCAGAAAAGGGACACTAGAGTGCAGTGTAGGCTTTAAAGTGCTCTTAAAATGGCGTGACATCAGCAAGGCTGAAAAGAACATTGTCTGCGCACGGACTTTTTTGTGTGGTTTTATAATGTTGAGTTATACTGAAGTTTTCTGAGTGTATAAACACAACTCCATTCTTCTACCATCTATGGCAGAAATGCAGATTATTATAGAATACTTTAGTTAAGATTCTACTTCATGTTTAACCATTTTCCTAATACAGGCTATTCATCATATGAAGCTCCATTAACTGTATTTTTGCTTGCATTCAATTGGAGATAAATGACAGAGTCTTTCTTTTGACAGGAGTATGTATTCTTTAAAAGAGTTTTGTTTGATAGACGTTATCTACTTTTATGTTAATGCTAAATATGATTAGAAAGGAAGTTCTGTTGTGTGTTCTGTTTTACCATAATAAATTATAACAGTACCTTCATTTAATAGTTTTTTTTAAAAAAATTTTTGAAAGGAATAAAGGTTAAATTCGTAGGTGGAAGCAGCAGGATGTAGCACTGTTGTGTGGATTGAGAGAACTTAGCTCTTTTAATATCTGAAAGATGTGTGGGCACTGGACCTGCTATCATTAAAAATCAATGACAGAATTCCCCTGACTTCATTTGGTACAAAGTGAGCTTTTAATTTCACTCCCTTTTTTCATCTGTTTGTTTCAAACTAAGATTCAGACTTACTTTTGTTTTTAAAAAATAAAGTATACATTTCAATAGGTTATGTGTTTAAAGCACTATATGATGAAGTTGCATAGGAGAACTAAATTTCAAATGTGAAAAGACCTATTGCTTTTGTGGTGATAGAAAGGGCAGTTTTATTGAAACTTGGACAGTGTTTTTTAAAGACACTGTTGCTCATATTATTGAAACTTAAAATTGGAAAACCCCTATAAGCTAGTACACAGAAATTTGGTGTTAGAAGTTTTTATTCTTGCCTGCATAGAGTTTTGCAATGTTACCCTTAATGACAAGTTGTAATCATCTTTTTTTGATCAATAAACAAATAACAAGCAATAACAGAACAACAGTATAGGAATATTTTAGGTAAATTTAACTTGAGATTTTTAGACTTCATTTACACAGCTTCAGTTGTTGTTTGAAACCCTCACTGCACCTGAAATGTATTGTCAGTGGCTCCTGTTAGCAGTATCTTAATCTCAGTTTCCATGTCTCACTGCAGTGTTAATTATGAACCTTTATTATACATGGGGTGCTAAAGAACCTGTGTTCCCTCACACCAAGCTACCAGACTGAGAAGAGGAGGAGTTTCTGAAAGTCATTGTGTAGAGGCTCTTTGTGCAGGCACGCAAGGGACTACCAAACCTACCAGACCCAAGATGCTGTATTGTTGGAAATTCTTTCTTTCTCTCTCTCTCTCCTTTTTTTTTACTCTTTCTTGCTTGGATTGGTGGGTTCGTCTCTTTCCTGAAAAAGTCTGCACTTTTTTGTGAGGTGTTTTGGTGACACAATTTTTTTTGCTTTGTCTTTTCTTGTAGTAGTATCTAAACTTGTGAAACAGATTGGGAATTATAAGATGGCAATGTAGCACTTGAGTTTAACTTCTTAATATCATAATGACACACTGTAAATGCCATTACTATTTCACCTTCTTCAACAAATCTAAAGCTGTGCTAGCTGTGTGGCATCAAGCTTGTCAGGGTGCCAGGTATTTTGCCAGACTGTAGAGCCAAGATGCATGAAAATGTCAACAATCTCAGGCTCATTAGTTTTTGGCTTTCCTGGCCTTTCTGTAATGGCTGCAGTGCTGCATAAGCTAAATGCTGTTTTATTTATTTACTCCTATTAGTTCCAGTGGAAGCCACAGCCAACTTTAATGTAAACAGTTAAGCTGTTGAAAGAATGTTCTATTGATTTGTTAATTTAAGTTATTTACAAGGAAAGCTGCCTGCCAAAGTCTGCTTCCCTGTAATAAGTTCAAAAAATGATACAGTGTGGATATTTTGTTCTTTTCTTCTTCCTCCTTTCTTTTTTAAAGCACTAGAAGATATTTGTTGTATTGGATATGTTTTGATTAGGCTTGTAAAGCTGCTGTGAATATTCCAGGCTGAAAAAAAAAATCCCCAAACTAACTTATTTGTCCTTTATTTTTGATTTAATTGGTCAGGCAGAAAGGTTATTTGCCTTGGGAAATGGACACATGAGAACACAGCACAACTTAAAAGCCTTTAATAAGGTTCATGCTGCCTTTGTCCACATTTTTGAAATATGTTGATTTTTGTCTATATACTTTCAGTATAAAAATATGCAAAAGATAACTCATTAAGGATAGCATACTCTTATAGCATTCATATGCATGCTGTACTAAAGAATCCACTCATTTGGCTGGATAACGTTGCTTCCTATTGTACTATCAAAATCTAAAGGAAATGTCCAAATTAATTTAAAATTCTTCCAATATAATTGCATGTCATTGTAGTGTTAGAAACTTCTCCATAAAAACCACTTCATCCATAATTGGTAATTCTCTAGATACTGTGTCTTGGATATGTGTTGCTGCTCATCATCCTGATTACAAGGATAAAATCTCTTGTACTATTAGTGTTGAAAACTGCTTTGAAAAATATGGTTCAACAAAATAATAGAAGTTTGTAATAATACATAAGATATCAGATACTTGGAAGGAAAAATACTTTTCTTTAATAATTTTAGATATTTTTACAAATGTGCATTTTTTAAAGAGAAGTATATATATGCATGTATGTATATTTGCCTAATTTTTGAAGAACTGTACTAAGTGACAATTTTTCAAAAAATAGGAAGGTTTTCCTTAATGAGAACTCAGAGCCTTTTATGAGCTAAGTGACTGCTTCTGTCTCTTACTTCTGGAAAGTTTCCTTTTTAGTCTTAAGTCTATGATGAACAAGATCTTGTAGTCTTTGTTAGTAAGGCTTAAGGCTTTTTCAAATGCAGTGCTACAGTTGTTCAAATCCAGACCAGTTGAACTTTGACTGAAAATCATTACAAGCTGATAGTTGTTTGGTGCTGAAGAATAAATAAGTTGGTGATGTAAATCCCATTTCTAGTAGCTGGCTGTCAACAGCTGAAAAGTCAGCTGTTTTAAAAGTCAGCTGTTTTTGAGATAGATTGTTGCCCCACCCCCGTTTGTTTTTTTTTGTTTGTTTGTTTTTGTTTTTGTTTTTGTTTTTGTTTTTGTCCCAGTAAGAGCTCAGGATATAATCCCTGGAATATATTGGGTTCCTCTTAAAGTAAATGTTAAAATGGAACCACATACAGTCTCTACTCTTGCTTTGAATACTTACCTCGCTGAGCTTTGTGGTCTCCTGCTGAGTGTAGCAGCTGGATAATGGTCTATTGCTTCTTTTTTTAAAGTAGCAATTTTTGCCACTAAAACATACTCAGAGCAAGTGGGTCAAACATGAGGTTCTGTGGTGAAGAGCTAAACAATGAATAACAGGTGCCCAGGGATCATAATAAATACAGGGCACCTGTAGACTGATATTTATGGCTGATAGCAATAGTGGTTTTGTGATTTTCTGAACTAAAAAGCGTATCTTCATGCTTTAGTAACTTTTGATGATGGACAGCTTTTTTATTGCTGTAAATTTCTCCCTTGCCCATTATGTGATGCAACATAACTGTTCATGAAACAGATGTAAATAGGTGTTTCTTTCTGTCCTTAATCTCTGCTGGTATTCCTAAAGTAGTTAATTCCAGGAGTTAACTACCTTATTCTTTGTTCAGGCTTTCTGAAGTCCAGTGCTTGGGGCAGAGACCCAACCTTGTTTCAAATTCACAAGAAAACAAAGTTTTCAAATTGATTAACTATGATGGAAAATCAGGCTTTTGCACAAGAGGCTGTAGTTAGAGTGGAAAACAGAAAAAAGGGATGTATCTTCTTACCATACCATGTAGGAGCAGGAGAAATACTGAGAGTTGGTGCCAAAAAATCTGAGTGCCAGGAAATTGTTCTGTGACCTCCTAGCTGCTCACTAGTAGTGCATGCTTTGTTGAGAGGCAGGGAGATAACTCTGTCTCCCTGTCCCCCTTCTGAACCTCTTTCTGAACCTCGTTCTCTACCTCTCCTCTGAAATATCTCTGACTTTATCCTGTTGACTTCTGTTGCTGCATCCCTTGACTTTGTTAGTTCCAGTGGGATACTAGGTCAGTTCAAAAGCAGTATTTGTCTAAAAATACTGCATTGCTTTTTGAATGCCTCTGTTGTATATTATGCCTCTTTATACTGTGACCAAGTTTGCTGTGTTGATGGTATACCTCATGGCAAGAAGAACAGATGCTGTGTTTTATGAACCATACAACTATCAGGAAAGTGCCCTGGAAATGAACTTTGTTGAATACAATGGTAACCTCTCTTTAATTGTTTAATTTTATGGTCTTGTTGGTTTGGAAATTTGTGATACTGCCTTAAATGTCTTCTGGTACAAAATGCTAAATTTAATTGGCATATTTTAATGAATTTAATATTTAGTACTGCAGAGGCTTTTCTTGGAACTAGGCAGAAAAGTTTTGGAACCTGTACCAGAATACATTACAGGTTTAAAATGTAAAAGGAGCTAAATCTCTAAGTTAAAAGAGGTAAAATTAGGTTTAAATTGGATCTTAGGAATAGATTCTTTGCTATAAGAGTAGTGAGGCACTGGAGCAGTTATCTCAGAGGAGCTGTGGGTGACCCATCTCTGGAAGCGTTCAAGGCCAGACCAGGGCTTTAGTGACTTGATCTAGAAGATGTCCCTAACCATGTCAAGGGAGTTGGAATGAGATGATCTTGAAAATCTTTTCCAACTCAGGCCGTTCTGCTGTTGAACCATTGGTACTGTTCACCTAAATGAGTGTTTCTAGGAGGATACGTTTTTTCTCCTGGCTGCTACTCTGGAGCAGTAAAAGGGGGAAGCTGATAGTGATATGGTATTATATGAAGTCCTGATATTCAGACTCAGGGCCTCAAGCTCTTTAGCACAGTGCACATTTGGTGTGCATTGGAAAATGATTTGCAAAATGGAGAGACACCAGATGGCTTCACAGTTCTCTCATGATAGCATGAGAGCTGTGGTAGAAATTTTTATATGAAGTAGAACAAGTATTCTAGATTTCAGATCAGCTAAGTTTATTTCTGTGGTCTATTGCTTAAAGCTGCTGTCTTTATTGTGTTGAAAACGTTACAAAAGCTTCTGTGCACAATAGCTAAATTTTCTTTAAATAGTTACCTTTTTACGCCTGAAGATGATTGTTTTCAAAATAGATGATTCATATTGTTGGGTAACATGGAAACAAGATTTTTCCATTATTGTGTGTAATCTTTTCTTTGAAAAGAAGATTTTCACTGTGATTTGTGATAGATGCTTTTCCTGTGCATACACATTTAAGTGTATGTTTTTACATACACTTAAGGGAGCAGATATGTTCCATTAAATTTACTGGTTGCACCATTAAAAAACTAAAATACCAAAACAAAACCAACCCATACATCTGTTTTATTTATTTATAACCTATTGTGGGAAGCAAAACTTCAGCAGTATGCCTTTTTTTTTTTCCCCCTTTTTTTTTTTTTTTCCAGGAAGCTGGTGTTACACAGATCACCAAGTGGAAAAGGAAGTGCTTTATTATTGTTCTTGATACTCCCTTCACCTGTGTTTCTGATACTGTGTTTTATGTGGCTATTAACTCCTAATGAAATTTGTAAGGATTTAATTTTAAATTTTTATGCCTCATGACCAGTGAATTTCTAAGTCTTTTGAAAAATATAGGAGAAAGAAATGGGAGCTGGAACGCAATAAAGTCAGAGTAATCGATGCCTAATTTTTCTCAGGAAACCTCATTAAAACTAAGGCCTGAAATTTGGCTTGAGTAAAAAATGTCCAAAATAAGCCTAGAAGAAACCTAGACAGTGCCAATGGTATGAGAAATTACTCCAGGTATTTTTGATCTGGCTTTTCCAGCGCTCAGAGTGCACACCAGAGGTTTGTGTAGTGTCATAATAATGTTCCATGTTTAATTATTTCATCCTTTCTTAGTAACACTTTTCAACTGATCTGCATTTTTGAGAACTACCTGGCATTAAGCTGCTGTTTTCACGGATTATTTATTGAAAGTTTGTATTTTTGAATGTTATGTCATATTAACTAGAGACCATGTTTTTTCCTAAATTTTGAGTTAGGATTGTTTTTTCCTAAATGCATAACTTTATACATAGATATGTATAAAATCTACTTACCTATGTATAGTCCACTCTTTCTTTTATGTTCCCTCTATAGGTGTAGTGGTTAAGGTGCAGAATGCAAAATGTCATCTTAAATAAATTTTTAGTTTAACATAAATGTAGCAAAAATAACATTAGTTTTCAAATTTTTAAAAATAAATGAACTTTTCCTTTTAAACTTCCCACACACAGCTTTGTAAAACTCCTGAATGTTGGTTTAATGCATGGGTGTAATGGACTTGTGTCAGTATAAATCATACATAAAAGCCTTAGTATAAAACAAACGTATGGTAACTTTGTGGCTTTGCTTCAGATTTCTCAGGTGGGTTTTGACCTTGAAAACCTTGGTGTTTTGACAAAAACAGTAAAGAAATCTAATTTACTTGAAGCAGCCATTTCTGTTTTGGCAGGCATGTTTTTTTGAAAATACAGTCTGGGGCCTGACCTTGGCAATATGTGTTGGAACATGAATATGTTGCTACAAGTGTTTGTAGTTAAAAAACATCAGCTTCTGCCTTATCTTAATATTGGAAGCATTGTTTCTAGAACATGTGCTTGGCATACTCAGCCTCTGTATATTTCCATATAAATGTCTACAAATGCTGAGCATAAAACTGTAACTTTGTTAGTTTTTGCTTACTTCGGGTTTAAATCTTTGAATAACCTACCTGTAGTTTTCTGAGTATGGGTGGACAAGTGCACTCACATTCAAAGAATGATGCTTGTTCTCAGAAAAAGGCTTTGGAAATGTAGCAAGGTAAAATTTAGTTTTGAAGCAAGTGAGGATGTATTTGCAGTAAAATAATACAGAGACTTGGAAAAAGTTTCAGAATTAGCTCACTATTTTCCAGAATACAGCATATTTACTTATAGAGTATCTCTGCCCAGAAACTGGTAATCACACTAAACCTGACCACTGTCCAGATTCAGTTCTACTGAATTCTGAGTATCAATTCAGATATAAATAATGGAAAGAAGGCTGTGAAGTCAATACATGTGCCAGGCTGTCTTCTTCTTATGGAACACTCTTGCAAGATATGGAATGATTATTTTTTTTCTTTTAGTCATGCTGTTGTGGTGGGTTACTTCATCATAAGTTTTTAGACTAGAAAAGCTGTATTCAAAAACAGGTAAGAATCCACTGGGTAGCTCTGAGCTGTACTGAAATTGCTTACAGGTGAATAATACAACAAAAATTATCCTCCTTAAAATCCTAATCCCCCCCCACCCCACACACCTTTTCCCTTAATATTCTGAACACTTGTCTTAGTTTGGGGCAAATTTGGGAGGAAACCTCCGAAGGGGGTTTCCTCTGGAAAGCCAACTCAAACCACCCCTTCCCCCTGCCAGTCCGGGAANCAGGAGCTCTCTGTCCCGCCGCTGTCCGCCGGAGTCAGGAGAGGAATGCGTGGGAGTCCGGCAGTATTTTCAAAACAAAAACTCACGTATTTTTCTTCTCCTCGTTCACGGTCAGGCTGTTTTAAAGGTACAGAACTCAATATACATCACAAGCAGGACAGACGATTGGGGATACAGGCATCATAAAGTCACCCTAGGACAACACTCCAGACATATCTGGAGCTGATTGCTACTTTGATTTCCAGAAATGAGAAAGCTGATGTTCAGTGTTAAAGAAGTTCATGGTGCTGCTCCTTCTCTTCTGTAACATCAGCTGTGTACGTAGGGCAAGACTAAAACAGCATCTTTAAACAAAAGAAAAGGCCAAATGTCTTTTCTGGCTAGGTGGCCTTTCTCAGAGCAAAGGCAACTTTTGTGGGGGTGGAACAAAACTTGCAGTGCTTCCTGTCCCACAGATGTAGACTGGTAATGTTGGTTTCATGAGGGAATAACGTTGGGTTTTTTTTTGTCTCACAAATAACTGTTAAGTTCCAAAGTAAAATTACAGAAATAAGTCCTGTGCCCTCAGGATGGGGTTGTAAAAGTATGTATTTGACATAATTAGGTACCTAATTGGGTGCTTAATGTTAAGTGATGTATATGCATATGTAAGTAATAAAATTATATTGGGAAATTCTTTATTTGTCATAGTGTGCTGTGCTCCATACAGGTCAAATTATAGACAGAATGTCTTTTTCAGCTATTTGAAAATACTTTCCAGGTAATTTCCTTCTTTTCGGTGTGTGGGTTGTTTTTTATGTTTGTGGTTTTTTTTTTTGTTTGTTTGTTTTTTTTACTATAGCTTAAAAAACTATCTGTGAAAAATCCAAACCACTGTGGAAAATGCAAAAAGCATATACCAAAGGGAGACTTGAAAGTAAGTTAGTTATATATAGTGAAATTTGTTATAATTAAACACCCTAAGGTCAGAAATCACTGGAAGCTCTTTTTGTGTGCTCATAAGAGGTAATGAACAGTGTAGCTCATGGGATTGAAGTCAACAGCTAACTGTTTTGGAACAGGTTGCTGTAGTAGATTTTCATCCCTTCATCTCTCTTCAGAAAACGCCATAATGGGGAGAACTTTAACAACTTATCTTATAAATGAAAGCAGCTGTTGTAGTGAACCAGCTATTGAGGAGAAACCAAGGAATCACACTTTGTACACACACCTGAGTTTCTGATAAACCTGGTGATCAAAAGAGGATGAGCTTTGACTTAACAATCAGGACACAGGCAACAAACAGCCTCCACAGTATTTGCTACTTCTTGATTGATATCAAAACAGAGATTTCTGTTTAAATTGCTCACATATGAGAACATTTGGGAAAAAGGCAAAGGGATTGCACTGGAGAACAACCCACCAGACCTCGAAGTGAGGTTGTTTGCAGTTAATTTACTATGAAGGTCCCTTAAGTAGCCCTGAATAGTCAGGTTACTGAGTGCTTAATTTTAGACCCAAAGCCTGGCCATTACAGCAGAATATGCCGAATTTATGCCGCATTAGTGGCAGGAAAATGCCAGGTACTAGAAGGAGAAACAGACTGCAGGCTACAGGAATGGAACACCAGGAGAGTGTATCAGAATAATTTCCAGTTTGTCATTAGGCTGGTTTATTGTCTGTGAGCCTTTTAATCTAAATATTTAACATTAGTTTTTCCTGGTGCTTATTTTGAGAAATACCAATTCCTTGTCTTGCATCAACATTCCCCCTATCCTCACATTGTATTTAGACTGGTGTTGGGTAACCTTTGATGGTATATCCTGTGGAGAAGGAATAGCCCCTGTGCCTCAGTAGTTAGGGCTTGAAGCACAGGTTTTAAATTATCACAGGCTGTCAACTGATAAAGAGGAGCTTATCAGTTCTGCTGCCTTTTTATAATGCTACTATTTACTGTTAAATACTAATGTTGGAATGGGGAACAGTTGTACTGGGTCACTGTAACATTACTTAGTCCACCTGTCTGGGTGTGTGCTCTTGTGAACAAGCAAATTCATTCTCAGTCAGGCTTGTCATGAATTTAATCTGAACCTGTCCTCAGAATTCACTTCTTTGAGTCACATCAGCTGCAGTGATTCATTGCTTACTGTCATCCTGTATCATTGCTCCTGTGTCATCAATGTATGAACTGTTAACAGTGAAGGTTACAAGGAGGGTGCAGGAGAAATTCTGCTCCAAGTCCCTATCACTGCTGAAAATACTGACTTTGTAATTTTAAACGTATAGAGTTTTGTTTGCAGAGATGGTGTGATTTTAATTGATGAACACAGGTAGTAGTTTCACTGTTAAGAAAATTCTTCATTTTTCTGAGTAGCTGAATAATGTATGCAAGGAGCTAGAGTGACATCTGTCCGTGCACATGAATGTGTGTTTTTCTGGAGTGACAGTTCAATTTCTCTGTGAATAACTTCAAGCTTACTTCTTTGTTTCTGTTTATTCTTGATCATTCAGTGCATCAGTTTTGTACTAAGCATAAGATAATTTGTTTAGATATTGTTGTTCAGCTAGTCAGCTAGCTTGAGACAGTACACCAAAGATTTCTAATTTTTTTTTTCTGACTTAGATTAGATGTTCATGATAGAGATTTTTCTGTTTTCATTCTACATGTCTGCTACATATTTCAACATAGATGGAATTATAAAAATTTAAAATACAGCATGTCTGGGGTTTCATGTGTGTATATTTCTAAAATGTTATATTCTAATTGATAATTATAAATATTACATACATTGTAAATATTGTATGTTCTATTATAGCTCATCATATTGTTGAAACTAAGTTGTTAGGAAAGCAGTAACAGACTTGTCTAATAAGGGTATGGCTACTAGTAAGCTGCTCATCTTGAAGATGACAGAAGAATTTTTAGAGTGCTTTAACCCTAACCAAAACACAGAAAGTGTCTGAACACTGTTCTCAAAATGCTGTTTCAATGAAAGCCTTGCCTCTTTATTTTTAGAAGTTAAAGGAGTTTCAAACATAAAATTACATGAGATTTAATACATTGTGGTTAGGGGAAGTTCTTAGGGGAGGCAGTAGTATTTGTGCAATGTATTTATATCTTCTTTCACAAACTGCTGATTGTTTTTATTGTTCTCTCACTCTCTTTTACCATGTAGCCGTCCTCAGAAGGTGTGTTTGTGTCCTTTCCTGCCTGTACATCCGCTAAAGGTCTCCACCTGCTTGTACATAATTCAGCATCCAGCAGAGGTGAGTAAGGCTGTGGTAACCGTAGGACTTGAGCTCGAATCTTAATGCAGGAGATACTAGGCAGGAGGAAACAGCTGTGCTCTCAGCTCATTGTCATGCTTTGACCTGAGATGTCGGCTGAGTACCACAGTACTTGCCCCTCTGCCAGATGGGATGGGGATGAGAAGCAGAGGGAGAAAAAGTAAAACTTCCTGTGAGAGAAATAAGAACAGTTTAATAAATTAAGCAAAGTGAAATCTACTACTACTACTACTACTACTACTAGTACTACTACTACTATTACTACTGCTACTAGCAAGTGATGCATGATACAATGTTCGCCACCTGCTGGTGCCCAGCCCCATCCCTAAGCAGCAGTGGGCAGGTTCTGACCATCCCCGGTTTAAATACTGGGCATGATATTCTATGGTGTAAAATAACCATGTTTAGCCAGTTCAAGTCATCTGACCTGGACATGCTCCCTCTAGATTTCTCATGCAGGTCCTCACTGACAGAGTGTGAGACACTTGAGAAGTCCTTGGCTTAGGGTAAACACTACTTAACACACTGATGTTTTCATTGTTGCTATCAACATTATTCTCATCATGGATCCAAAATACAACATTTTATCAGCTAGTGGGAAAAAAATTAATTATATCCCCACTAAAACCAGGGCAATCATATAATGATTTTTCTTTGTAAACTTCATGACTGAATGCCAGTTCATCTGAGTTGCTATATTTGTTGTTCAGTTCTTCTGAATTATTATATCTTCTGAAATAACCCCTTATTTCTGTCATTTCACGCATGCAAGACATCTCAACTGTATAGTCCTACTGGAATTGAAATTTACTTGCCATTGTACAAATTGTAAGAATGAAATAACATTATTATTAAATAACATAAAGGCACATGGTGTGATTTGTGAGGTATCCTCTGCAAAGTAAGGAGTTGGACTTGATGATCCTCACGGGTCCCTTCCAACTCAGTGCATTCTGTGATTCTGGGAATACAGTGTCTCACAGAGGTGCTTAAAATTGGTCCCTGGAGAAATGTATTTTGATTAAAGCAGTGATCTTTTACTGATGTTAGTGTTCTGTTAAAAATATGAATTAAGCTATTCATCTTAGTGATGACCTTACCTATTTCCCCAATGAAAAACTGCAATTCAGCTTCAGAACAGAATGTTTTGGTTTACCAATAGGAGAACATATATTGATGTTTTTCTCTTTGGTTGACAGTGGCCTATGGAGGTGGATCATAATGCATTTAGAAGTTGTACCAACAACCCAAGACACACAGTTACACAGATCTGGGTAGATGGTGGGTCTGCAAATTATACTGTGAAATTCAGAAAACTGTACTCTGTTGGTCCAGTTGTTTGCTTGACATTACACAGTTGCTCAGTCAATGTGCAAAGAGTAATTTCCTGGAGTAATTTAATCCAAATACAAAAAAATCCAATTTAAAAAACATCATCTCTCGCAGGGAAATAAAGCAGAAGTCATGACATATTTGGGCCTGGAATGGGAAAACTGATTTTTAATGGACTGTGCATAATAGGAATACTGTTCTATTACTTCTTATTTCAAAAGTACCTAAATATATGTTGAAGTCACTTGCTGGGTAAAAGAAGTTTAAAAATATGCCAGAGATATTGAATTGGCATTTTAATTGTGTTGAATTTCCTGTTTCATGGTAGAGGGTATTAGAAAAAGTTTGCAGATTTTTGTAGATTTAATACCCCATTCCTGTGTGTATCTGGAAGGCTATCTACAATTTTTTATTATTTAGCAATCACAACAGCTGTCCGTTACAATGGGATGCAAGTTTTTCCATTACTTTATATTATGTAATGATAGTTCATACAATAAATTATCATTGGAAGACCACTATGGTAACTGTCCAACTACGTGAGGCTCCTTGGCTTATCAGAGATAAGTCCTATTAAATGCTGGGAAGCTAAGAACATCATACAATGATCTCTGGAAGTGGATAAGATGGTTACAGGTGGTGCTTTTGATTGCATAACTGCAGAGGCATATGTGACAAAAGGTAAGATCCTTTTGCTTGTAGCTCCTCATACTCAAAACACAGTCAGTCTTGAAGGCAGATGAGCCTTCTGGACTGTATCTGATCCTTCAGTCTGCCATTGCATTACAGATACACTCTAACAATCCGTTTCAAAAATATCCCATTAAACTAACCAGGTAGAGAATGTCTTTCCCCTGCTGCACATCAGTCCTAACTGTCATCCCCCATGTGCTTCATTATTGGCTTTGGAAGTCTGCAGTGCACTGAAGTAAGCCTTCAACTATAGTATTGAGACAGGATAGTAATGTAGAAAGTCAGGAAGAACATTTCCTATGCTCTGATTAATGTGACTAATGTCTTCACATTGACACTATCCAGAGGCCAAGCTGCCAGACAGAGGCCAAGGCCAGCTGTATCAGGTATTACGAAGGGGAGAGGAATCACTTATTGTAGAACAGCAGATCACATGTGAGAAATCGTACTGTCAGACTTCCAATTTGCATAATAGCTACATGAATTATTTAGTTTTTATTTATGAAGGAATCCAAGGATAATACAGCATTCCATGTCACGGTGTAAATACTTGTTCTCACATCAGTGTTATTGTACCATTGCTTATCATGAGAATAATTTAAAAACTAAAAATATAGAAACCCAGCATCAGGACTAGTGCAAAGGTAATGGAGTTATTTTCTCAGTCTGATTTATTTTTCTTCTTTGCATATAGGTAAATATATATATAAAAGTAAATAAAATAATTAATAATTTTGTAATTTTTTCTTTTTCATGCCTGCTGTAATGATCCATAGGTCAGTGGCATGGCTAGGTGTACAAAGCCCTTTTTGTCTTATCTTTGCTTTCGATTTTTCTTGAAGTGTTTGCAAGTAGGGTGTAGGCCATTTTGTACTTTTCAATACCTGAGTGATGTGTGTAACTCAGGACAGAACCCCAAAGCATAGCATGTTTAACTTTCTTGTTCCCTGCCTTTCTTTCTGTAAGAATTTTCCATGTGAACCATCTGAGAAAATTTAGACTGTGTGTATTTAGNTCATTATAATACCTCTTCCACGTAGTATTTCTTAGTGAACAATAAGAAATGTGAGGGGGAAATTCTTTCTGCTTGCCCTAAAAATTCATAAGCAAACATGAAGGAAATATATACCTGTTGGTTTTAATAAATATTTGTATTTGTTTGAACTGTTGTTTCATTGTAGATGGATAATGCTCTGGTAACCAAAATTACCACAAATTCTGGGAAAACAAAAAACCACCTTGAAAGTAAATTGCCTTGAGTCTGGCAGGAAGTTAGCTTTTCCTGCTGCAGGTTTCAGAGATCTGTGCCTCAAGTGTCTGGACTACTGCTAAGCAGTGCTCATACAGCATCAGGGTGGTGCCTCCCACTGCCTTCAAAGGCCACTAGCATGGGGGGAAGGCAAGAGATGGGAGGGCATATAGCCAGAACAGCTAAGCCTGGCTGACCAGGGAGATGTTCCATACCGTAAGACACCACAGTAAGAGCTGGGGGAGGTGGGTGGCAAATGGCATCTATCATTGAAGCTTGTATAGGAACTGCTACATGTGCTGAGGCCCTATTTCCCAGGAAGTAGCTGCACTTTGCCTGCTTATAGGAAATGGAGCATAAAATATATTTATTTTCCTTTGCTTCTGCCCATGGCCTTTTCAACCCACAAGTTCATTTACATCTTATTTCCCCACCCCATTCCACTGAGAAGGGAGAGTGGCTGGTGGGCACCAGGAGGCCAACCAAGGTCAGCCCACCAAGTAAGTCCTTTAGTCCTATTTCTATGTATGTACTTCAGTGGTCAAGTAATGGATAAACAAGAGCTGCAAATGACAATTAGAACACTGAGAAAAACAAAGGAGAGTAACTGCTCACTTTCAAGCCAGTAAATAGAAAATTGCTGGTATGATAACATCATATATAGACTGGATACATTTAAAAAAAAAAGGAAAATTATAAACAAATGAAACCTTTTTTAATTTTAGTTTGACTTAGCTCTTCTTAAGCCTCTGTTCTCAATTCCTTTCAGCATTGCATTTTATGTTTTAGCTTCCATTTTTTTACATTGGAAAATTCCATTTCCTGTGTTGGTAAGATAATGCATTTCTTTGATATGAAAGGTAATTTTCAAGTAAGGATATGACATTAGAGGGAGCAGTTGAATAACTTTCTCCTGACTGATGACAGCTCTTTTGGTTTTTCTTATCAGAGACAGTTGATTTTCTTCCACTTCCTTTATTATCACTTCTTAAACTTTTATGAAGAGGGGAGGCCTCTGACTACTGAATTGGAATATTGTTTAATTAATAAAGACAAATAATACTGTACCACTGTTGATGGCTTATTCTGCTTTGCTGAGGTAGAAGAAATTGATGGCAGTTTTATCCCTCCCATTGCTGTTACTTCACTCCCAAGTTACTTTGATCATCAGCTGTCCCTAGGAGACATCAGCTGCTACTGCTGTGAAAAATGGTGGTGGATGTAGCAGGATAACTACTCCTTCAGCTCCATGATGTTTTTTATAGAGGATCAGTAGATAATGTTCAGAAAAAGCAAAATTCATGAATGTTTTAGGCGACAGTAATAGGACTTCAGAAAATTATTTTAACTGTTCTTCGGTAGCAAGACAATGTGGGAGTGCAGGCAGCTGCACATTGATATTTGTGGAACATATCATATAACATATGCCAAGAATGAGGTAATCAGGGCCTCATGTGTTCACAAATACTGTGTTGTTGATATGGCTCTTAAATCAAAAGGCAGACCAAACCTTACCCCGCTACCCCTGGGTTTCATTAATTAATCTGGTGGTTTAAGGACTGATGTTTGGATGCTCATTGTCTGAATCCAGAGACATTCAGGATGAGAATATTGTAATAACTCATTTATTTTACTGGGTTTAGGGCTTTCATGATCTTACCTGACATCTAGTGTCTTACCTCCTGCTAGATTCAGCTAATAATCTTCCTTTGTTCATCTTATGAAAACTAAAGAAACCAAAACTTCCATTTTGGTGTTGGTTTGCTGTCTTCACTAAATGTAAGATAAAACTATGCTCCTGCTTCCTTGGTGGGAAAACAAAATCTGACATCCCACAAACTGAAGCTCAAATTGTACTAATTATTGTCTAGACAAAAGTTAATTGCCAGCTCTGCTAAATGAAGCACAGAAATATATTGCTCTGTTTGAGGAATAGATAGTTTGCTTCAGCTGCCATTACTTCTTTCTTCCTCCATTTTCTGAAGTCCTGCTTCAACACAGCTCTCTTTAATACTCTTTGAGGAAGGAAGAGCCCCTGCTCCCCCCCCAGGTGGTCACCTTCCTCAACAGTGGCACAAAGATGTGTACGGGTGCCTGGTCACCACAGCCTGAATGGCAGGAGACAGTGTCATTGTGGCAGTGTAGGTGTCATTGTCCAGGTTACTCTGAAATGAAGTGCCAGCAGAATGTTTGCATTTCACACTCTCTGTTCTCATGCAATCCATTCTTTCTTTTAGTCATCTGTTTGTGGAAATTGAGCCCTACCCTAGTTTTCTACTGATCCTGATACTAATACATTAATGCTAATGTTTTTTGTTGCCCACTATTTATTATTCTGTGATTTTCTCTGAAGTTCTGTTGCTGCTTTTTATATTGATAACCTTGTTCAAATTTATGATGATGATCATAGAGTAGTTGAGCCTAAGTTCAAAATCAATCAAAACAATACAGTTTGAAGCATCAATATTTTTTCTGAAGATTCTTTGTCCTGTTATCTGCTATTTTTTTTTCTCTATCTGTAGTCAACAGAATTTGATAGAAAATGAAAACATTAAAAAGCTTTTCTTGATTTTGTTCAAAAGTAACTTTTTTTTTTTACAGGAAAGTCGAGTGTTAAGAACGGTCCCTTTGCTAGCGGCTTGTCTCCCTCCAGACAAATGTAAAATTTTGGTTGGTCGACGTTTTAATGAAGACAGGTGAGCAGGATTGCCTGTGCATTTTCTGGTTCTCTGTAAATTATAAGAATATATCTTTCAGTGTCTTTTTTAATAACTAACAGCGTTCTTAATTTTTATTTCAAGTGTGCGCACTCACTTTTGATATAAGCTTCTGATTTCCAGAGGTAGTCAGAAACACTTGATACTCTTCCTTTAGGTTATATTCTCAGTTCTATGCTCTTGGAGTGTTCAAATGGCTACTTTCAAACAAATAACTGTTTCCAGTTTGGTTCTTTCCTAGTACTAGGTCTGTCTTGCTATTCTGTTTTGTTCTTTTTTGATTTGCTTTATCTGACATACCATTTGGTCACTGAAGTAAAACTAATAGTTTTTACTCAAGTGTGGGAAATTGAGAAAGCAGACATCTTGAAATTTGAAAAAAAGTATCACTTTCTTCTTCCTCTTAAAATTAATCATAAGAAAACACAGCTTTCAGAATTTTTAATTTTTTTTCCTAATATTCTGAGGCCTTTCAAAATATTGCTTTCCCATATAGCATCTTTAATCTTCATTAGATGAAGCTAAATTTTAGAAACCAGGTCTTGGTACAAATGCCAGTGAAGTTTTACCACATACATTTTCAGAAATCGCGAACACTTACAAAGGAAATTAGTTCTCAAATTTAGTTGAATTCTTAGAGAAAACTCTCGTAGAGTTCAGTGTACAAAAATGTTCTATGATAAAAACTCTAATAATTATCTGAAAGGTTCTAGACTACAGGAAAATTTTACTCCCTCTGTGTTAAACCTGAAAATGAAGCAACTTTTCAAACTGATACACATCAGGTATGTGTATCTGTCAATACAGTCTGCATCTAGTAAATCTTGGAATTATTTTAGAATTGATGATTACAGTGTTAAAGCTGCTTCACGTTTGAATTCAGAGATGTTTCTCTAAACTAGAGAATCCTTTGTAGATCAAAATCTCTTGTGAATCTCAGCCTCAGATTCTGTTAGATTTTTTTGCTATAAACCACACTGGAGGTGATGATAGAAACAAACATTTTCATTAAGTTAATATGAATTTTGGTGATTTGTCTTACCCAGGTGTGGGGGTAAAACTTGAAACTTTGAGCATCTGCAGTGTGCTTGCTTTATATTGTGGATGTGAGACCAGAAATTGGCAGTGCTCAGTCATTAGGTTTATGTTCACCTTCTTGGGAAGAGGAAGGAAGAGTGATGGAGAAGAGTTATTTTTGCAATGTGTTATTTCTATGTGTTTTTCTTCTTAGCTATAACTGTATTCTGTCAATGTTTTAAGCAATATTCCTTCCTTGTAAAAACAAAGGAACAGGTATTTTGTAGACCTGCAGAAACACCTCAGTGTTTACTGTAAATGGGAAAGCTGTACTGGTCCCTGATCTTCTATTAGGGTGAAAGTCTCTGCTAATGAGACTTCTAAAGCCTCACAGATTTCAGTGCTTCATCTTATATTTTACAACACATTAAACTAAACAGGACTTGTTTATTTTCTGTATTTCTTAAAAGCCGTGCTGTCTCTAAGCAGTTTGGTACCCACTGTACAGGCAACTTAATCAGCCTTGCCCCCTGATGGGCCAAGACTGCTGTCTTTGTTACTTTGAAGAAATAAATTATTACAGAGTGCTTGTGGATATATTGTAGAAGTATCATTGTTCCGAAGCCTGTTAAAAAGCACATAATCTGCTTTTTTTTGGTGTTGTCTGATGCTATTTGTGTCCTTTGCTGCTGCCACCAGAAGTGTGTGGTTTGGAAAGGTATAAACCAGTATAACTCAGTATCTCTGCTGTCACTGACCTTGCATGTGGACAGTGCCTGCTGATGGAAGCATGATGTGGTGCACACATTCTTTCTCTGCATTTATGTAGAACCCTACCATGCAGCAAACCTGGCCAAGTGATAACCTGGATGGTTGCTCATACTCTTGTAAATAATCATAATAGAATAGTAGTGGAAATATTTGTGTTATTGGGGGATCCAGCAGCTCTTGGCAACAGCTCTGAAAACTTAGAACAGCTCAAGGCAACCTTTGTGAGCATAAGTAATTGTCACTATGAATTTGAGTGAAAAGTAGCCATATACAGCAGCTGATTTTCTTTGGAAAAAGAAAATCACAGCAGAAAATCCATCACAGCAGCTCTAGCAGTGGCATGCTGATGACCAAACTGACAGTTGTGAATCCTTAACTAGCAGAGGTCTGCTTTTAAGGGGAAGTGTATATAATATCTCAGCTGGGTAGCTCTCAGTGCCCATTGCTTGAAGGGGAAGGCAAGTTTGCTGTACAACTGTATCTTGGTTATTTTTCCTATGCTTTGTAATCAGCATCCAAAATGTATGAGGAGAATAAGTGGATTTTATAAGGAACTCCAGATAAAAGAGCAAACATAAAGTATTTGTTTATTTTTTGTTTTGTTTTGTTTAGAATTTCCTCTACGCAGTTCCTTCTTGAGTAGGCTTTTTTCATGTGGTTGAAAACTGACACATAAATTGTGTAGATTACATTTACCTTATTCTTGGTTTGCCTATATTGCAGAAAAGCTAAAGAACCAATTTTGTGGAGTCTTTCCAGAACTTGATATCTTCAACATATAATTGACACTATAATGGTAAAGATGAGAAGGGATTAATCCATTTTTTTAAGAGCTAAGATATGATTTTTCCTAGTCTTCTCTATTCTTCCTGTAATCTGGCATTTAATTCTACTGGATATATGAGGTGTTTGCATGGTGACTTATCAGATAGCATTTCTCAAATAAAAGACCAATTCCATTGGTTTTCTGGATTTATTTTTACCTGAAATACTCAAAGAGTTTAACTCTGACTCTTTTTTTGGTATGGACTACATGAATGTCAGATACTGAGGTTTCTTTTGTGTGCTAAAATGGTTAAGCTAAAAGTGAACAGTTTGGCATGAATACTCAGAGCATGGTGGTATTGTAAAAATAACACTTTTGTGAGTTGTTAATATTTGCTGTTTTCATTCCTTCAATGAAAATTGAATGTTGTTGTTAGTACATGTGATATGGTGAGCCATTTCAATTTTGTTTAAAATATACAAAAGTGTGGGGGAGAACAGAGGGGTAGCTAGGGCATCTGTTGTCTCAACTCAATTAAGTGATTACTTATTCCTGAACAGGAAGTTAAGGTATAATTTATATAGCTGGATATACACTGTGCAGTATGGTTTTCTGAAACTGCAATTACAAGATCATTTACATTTGAAGGATGTCTATTAAAATGCTCTTTATAAAGATACAGAACATCAAAAAAGTGGACTGTAGCAGGGTGGGCAAATAAAGGTACTGTCTTTTCCCTGTACTGTTCATAGATTGTATCTAACAACCGCTGTATATTTGAGCAGCATATTTGCTATTCATTGTGGAAATGTTAGGGCAAAAACAGCTATAGTCTCTTATGAATGAATGAAATACAATTTATTGGATTCATGCTCTTTTTAGGCTACTAATAAAATTTTGTAGGCAGTTGTTTTTGTATAATAATACCGATCTACTCAGTGGTAATTTTGGGTGTATATTGGACAGAGATAGCAACTGTATCTAATGTCTAATGTGTCAAAAATTTGAATTATTTTGGTACCAGAGTTTTATAAACAATCTTGTCACTATAATTTTTAAGTTTCATTTTATATTTGTGACTATTTGGATGGGGTGAATTTGCCTTCATTTTACTTTTCTGAAAAGGTAATCTAATCCTCAAGCCTTCCCTCCTTGCAAATATATACACTTTGGTGATTCTGGGTGCTATGAAAAAATTATAGATTCTAATGAAGGAACACTTACAAGACAACAGATGCGAATATTCCTACTCCATCCACCACAGTTATTTAGGACAATGTGGGGACAATTACAAATTTATCTGCATTGCTCTCTGAAATCAAACCACACAAAGTGCTGGATTCTGTACCTGGGATGGGGCAACTCTGGCTGTGTGTATAGACTGGGAAATGAGAGGAGCACCATGGAAAGGGACCTGGGGCTCCTGGTCGATGGTGAGTTGAACATAAGCCAGCAGTGCCCTGGCAGCCAGGAGGCTCATCCGTGTCCGAGGGTGCTTCAGGCGCAGCATCACAGCTGGGCAAGGGAGGGGATTGTCGTGCTCTGCTCTGAGGTGGGGCAGCCTCACTTTGAATATTGTGTGCAGTTTTGGATATGGCAATATAAATGACATTGACCTGTTAGAGAGTGTCCAAAGGAGAGCAGTGAAGGTGATGGACAGCCTCAAGGGGAAGCCTTATGAGGAGCAGCNTCATCCGTGTCCGAGGGTGCTTCAGGCGCAGCATCACAGCTGGGCAAGGGAGGGGATTGTCGTGCTCTGCTCTGAGGTGGGGCAGCCTCACTTTGAATATTGTGTGCAGTTTTGGATATGGCAATATAAATGACATTGACCTGTTAGAGAGTGTCCAAAGGAGAGCAGTGAAGGTGATGGACAGCCTCAAGGGGAAGCCTTATGAGGAGCAGCTGAGGTCATTTGATCTGTTGAGCCTGGAGAAAAGGAGACAGGGGAGACGTCACTGCATTTACAACTTCTTGTGAGGGAAAGAGGAGGGGCAGACATGACTGATCTCTTCTTTCTTGTGACCAGCAACAGGACCCAGGGCATGGCCTGAAGTTGTGCCAGGGGATGCTTAGGTTAGATACCAGGATAAGGTTTTTCACCCTGAGGGTGACTGGGTGCTGGAACAGGCTCCCAAAGGAAGTGGTCATAGCACCAAGCCTGTTTGAATTCAGTAAGCATTTGGTCAATACTCTCTGGCTGTCTTAGGTTAAAAATG
>VYXD01002832.1:0-16755 GCA_013397195.1 Hylia prasina
TCTGAAGAAGTTATTTTCCCAGAGTGGCAGGAGAGAGGAGTAGTTTGAGTTTCCAGAGGAAGCCCCCCAGAGGAAGCCCCCCTTCAGAGGTTTCCTCCCAAATTTGCCCCAAACTAAGACACTGTGTCTTCTCACCTTCAGACAAACTGCTGGCACAACAAGAGCTGACCCATTCAGACCTGACAGTGCAAATCATGGTATATATTTAGTAACATTAAAACGAAGAAATAATACTCTTTGTGCAGGCTTTCTGATGAAAAGCTGAGCATTTCAAAGGGTGACATTGCCAGAAAATACAATGTAATTTCTGCTCAGTTTTCTGGGGTGAGGTAATCCTAGGGAAGTCACTGATGTTTCCAAATATTTTTGAGAATGCAAGTTTTAAGGGTCTTTTTTTAATTAATAAAAAAAATTGAAACCTTTTCCCCTTCAGTTCATGAGTCTTGTGAGATATTCATATTTAATTTGAGTTACAGTAGAATTAATGGCTTGATCTTAGATTTACTATGATTTGTCCTGCCATGAGTTGCTAAAAACACGCAATGCAAAACTCTCATGGTAGTAACACATTAAAAAATGCAAGGGCACATCCAGGAGGTTTTTATTTGCAGACTGAAATCCTAGAATTTATAGAGTCTGTCTTAGTTATTATTGTGAAGAGGGAAAAAATTGCAATGAACTCTATTAAAAATATTGATGCATGGCTGTAAGAGCTCTTGACAATTGAGATTTCTCTCTGAAGTGTTGTTTAACCTATGTATGGCAAAAGAAATGCAGGGGAAGGAACCAAAATTTCCTATGAATTTTTGAAGCACTTTGTATTTAGCAAAATAATGAAATGTTTGAAATACAAATTCTGTGCAGCGAAGAAAGCAACATATTCTCATTTTATGAAGAAAGAACTCGTGCCAGGAAACAGAAGCAAAATGATTTCCTGGGTATTTGAGCTACAGGTGGTCTATATGGGTGTGGTAGTTGGGCTGGTCAAACCACTCTCATAATTTCTCTTACTGAGGCTGGAACAAGAGCTTTCAAGCTGGTAGGTGACCTTCCTGTGACATGCACATCCTAGTAGATGTTCTTTTAAAGATAAAGTTCTCCTTCCCTTCCTCAAGCTGAAATGCTCTTTACTGGATGAGACGGGTAATTGTTGTCCTGTGTACTCTCTCTAATATTGGACAGCATTGGAATCAGTTTTGCCCCTGAAAAGAATTTGCAATATGTAACATATTCACTGTTGATTTAAATTTTGTATAACACCAGCTGCTTAAGTGAAAGCAGCAATTTCTGAACACTGTCATGTCATGGTACCTTGGAAATTTTCTCCCTGCTCTTAGGTGTTTACACCTTTCAGGCAGGCTGTTACTTTATCCTTGCTTTACTGTCACTTGGTTGGATATTGAGAACTTTGTTCTTTTACATACATTAACTTTCCTGGAAATGTTAGTGAGAGATTGAGGTCTTCAATAACACAACAGAGAAGTTCATGTTTAATTTAATTAATTTAATTTTTTACTCTGATCTCCAGTCATTTTGTTTGTCTTTTACTATCTAGACTCTACCATTCTCAATTTTGTTCCAGTTGCACTTCTGATTCTGTTTTATATGGCAGGAGCAAGTAGCCAAGACCGTGTATTTATGGACACGTTTCATTTTTTTTAAAAAAAAATATTTGCTAATATCTAGTCCTTTTTTTCTGTTAATTTTAGTTCTGCTTATTTTTTCAAACTACATTATCCAGATGCTTTTAACTTAAGACACATTAGGGACACTAAAAGTTGTGATTTCATATTTTTTTTTAAAGAGACATTGTTCAAACCACTTTATTAGCTCTTTTTTCATTTTTTTTCTCTTTTCTAATTATGTTTGCAGAACCTCCTAATTTTTAGAATATATTTCTCAGCAGCATTAGACCATAGCATTACAGTCTAAAACAGAACATCTTTAACAGGCTGGTTTTATGTATTTATTGTTCTGCTTTATTTACTTAAAATGTTTACTTAAAACAATAGTTGTAATTGGTCTTGATTTCATAATTTAACAAAGAGAGGAACCACCATCTCAGAAGATTTTCTTTCAAATTTTCATTATTTGCTTCAGCTCAACTGTTTTCTTGGCTTTGGAGGAGGTAGTTTGACAGCCACCTTTATTCTGTATTGTTTTGTTCAGTAGGGTTGGTTACAGATATTCCAAGAGACAAATGGTAGGAAATGAAACGATGGCTCATCTAATACTCGGTTACATATATGTCTTTCATTTCTTCACATTGGCCAGCTGCCCAGCACAAATAGATGCTTATTGTTCCCTAAATAAATTATGTCAGTTCTAAACTTCTCTGTAATTTGATACAAGAGTTCTGTGTTTATTTGCTGGCATTGGGTACTCTAAAAATATTCAGCTTTCTGTGGTTTGGCTTCTGTTATACTCATTACCTTGAAAAGTGATTATGCAAATATCACATTGCATTAAATACCAGCAGGTTTTTACTTATTTATAAACATCTCAAAATTTCAATTTCTGGGCATGCAGATGAGAAAGGTCTGCTTGGAGTGAGATATGGTGCTGCCTCCCCATCCATTGCTGCAACTGAGCAGCAAGCAGTAGAAAAGGAAAATTGTTCCATTCTTTGCCTTACCTGCTTATTGAAAGGAGTGCAGTCAGTTGGGCTGTACACATCTAGTCACCAGGGGATTGACTGTGCTCAGTTCAGTGCCTGCCTAGTGCATACAAAAAACACATCTTTTTGTTCTCCCACGAAAATAAAGAAGCAACCCTGGGGGGGGGGGGGGGGGGGGNTGTTTGAAATGTTATTTGTTCAAAAAGAAATGCAGGCTTCCAGCAGCCACACAATAATTAACAAAAATCCTAAAGCTTGTGGCTTTGGACTGATTCTGGTCTCTCAGTGATATTGATAAAATGGTGCCCCATCTCAGTGATCGGAGTCACAGTTTACATGAAGTGGGAATTGGGAGCACGGTTTGGCTGTCGCACAGAACTGTGCACACAAATGGCATCTCTTGGGCACTGCTGGGTACAGAAGGCTGCCATTCCCATGGATGGCCAAGGCCTGCACAGGGGTTTGATCCACCTGTTCCAAATTGCAGTCTTATCCATCTACAGAGAAATAAACTAAAAGGGTCACCAGATGGGTGCGTATCTGGGGAGATACAGACCACCAACAAAAACTCACGTCCTTGAAAAAAGTGGAAAACACTCCTGTCTGGGGAAGGGGTTTTAAAATATTGGAGGAATACTTGGGCTTTACTACATGAAGAGCTGACATTTAGATTTCTGCAAAAATCTAGGAAAAGTTTTAGAATACAGGTGTGATGATCAGGTCCCTCTAAATATTTCAAAATAAGCTTCTCAAAATCAGACAATGTTGTAATTGTTTAATAGGTTTGAAAATGCAAGTTTCTTTTAATAGCCTTTACACCTATCTAGAGACTTGGCTGAAAGAAAAGTATGTTGTCAGGGAAAGGCTGCACAGAGGTCTTGGCATGAACTGAACATTAACTGAAGCATCACTAATACCTCACTGACTAGCACAAGACAGAGAACTTGGAACTCTCAGAGTTCAGATTTCAGCTTTGCTGCCCTTTTGTTTGGATTGTTTTGCCACATTTTCCATCCACAAAGTGAGTAGAATATCACTACCTTGCAGCAAAGCAAAAGCAGAGCTTCAAAAATGAAAGTTTCAATAGAAAAAAAATTCATATATTATTAATAAATATGTCTAAGTTTTATTGTTTGCCTTAAGAAAGGTAGTAGGAGGTCCATGGGCAGTATTCATATTATGTGATTTTCCCCAAATGGATTTGTTCTGTGCTGAAGGTGACACAGACATCCAATTTAAAAGAGCTGCTAGTGACCCTATTTCCATTCCCATCTAAATGTCCTACTTGATAGGGAAAAAAGGAAATCCACCCTCTAAGAGTTATCTGCAACTTACATCTGAAACAACTTACTCTCTTTCTTGAAACAGTAGAGGACAGTGACATCCATATTGCACATGTTCAAGAACACTGACTTCTAATATTGGTTCCTGTACTGTAACAAACTGATTTTTCCAAAATTTAACGATTCAACTTATGTTAGTGGGTTAATGCGTAACTGGGAGTTGGTTAGACAGGTCATAGTATAGTTTATTGTAAAAACTCCTTCAAGCCTGTTTGCTCAAAGTCTGTTTCACCCAGAGAAATCTTAATTCACTGATCCAGAGCCCTACAGGCCATAATGGTCGTTACATAATGGTCGTTATATGTAACCATTTACATGATGGGCCATAATAGGTTCTTTGGAATGATTATAAGCTTTTGTGTCAATTGGATTTTCATGCATAAGTACTAAATTTGTGTGGAGAATAGCTTTCCATAGCATAACCTGAACCTTTAACTAATGTTATTTATTCCCTTTGTCTTTCCAGTTTAAGCAACGGTAATGCTTTTTTTACTGTGCATATTTAATGTGGGGGAATTGAAAGGCTTCTGAATTTGATCATTTGAAATAATGGATCTGGTGATACATGTCTGACTTTTGCAACACATTTGTGAATACATGTGGAATTTTTTGAGGGAAGGAAAAGTGGGAGAGTAAGAAAATAAATAAAAGGTGTGTCTTGTGTACCATGTTGATACTTGCACACTCCTTCAGTTTTTATAATACTGAGGTTAATAGCACCTTCTGCATATGTCATTCTCAGGACCATATTGCTTTTTCTTGCATTCTGTGTGAATTGTGTTTTTCTACCATTCTTGGACAACTTTGTCTTCTGCCTCATATAATTCCTGTGACTTAAGAAAGAGTAGAACTTACAGTACTCATTTTTCCTAAATTTCATGAGCCTTATTGTTCATCCTTCATTCAACTTTTTGCCTGTAGTGAAATGGCCACCTTTGACTTATGTTTCTAGCAGCAGAATTATTTTGCTACCCTCTATTGAAAAAAAGCAGAATTGGTGATATTCAAATTTCCACAACGGAGCAGGAGTTTTGGCTGTTAGGGAGACACACTAGAGGCAGCAGCTAGACCAGACCAGGGATGGGGATTTGCTCTCAAGGTCAGCATCTGGTAAGAACAAACCCCTGATAGGCTTTAAGACTTGTTGATTGCTCTAGAGTTGGGTAAGGAGTATATCATACTGAGTGCCAGAAGCCTTTACCTCAGATAAAGAATGAATGATAAATTATTACAAATTTCCTTCTAGCACTTCCTGCTTATAGATACAAGGAATGTAATTTGATTCATTTACGAGGTCACTCCATTGACCACATAATACGAATCTACATTTTGTAGTCATTCAAACTGTCTTTGACTGCAGAACTATTTGTAACTACTGTACACTACAAAAACTACAACTGTTATGATTGACTGGGAATGAGAAATACTGTATTTGAAGAGTATATTTTTTGAGCCAGAGGGAGAGCTAAGAGTATACAGTGCTAAAGGAAAGGATTTTTTTAATATAACTTTGTGTATTTCTTCATTAGCAAACTTAACTGAGATCCTATAGTAACAAAATTAGCACCAGAAATACATAGATAAGAGCTGTCTAGAATAATTTTTAAAAAATCATTTAAATGAACCTAATATTTTCAAAGTATCAAGGCCTAATACAATTCACTCAAGGAATACAGACAAATGCTTGAATTATTCACAGTGGGTTTGTTCTTTTTTGGGAGCGCATGAAAAATGTTGGAAAAAGTACAGGACTAGATGAAATTTAATATTGCACAATTTAGAAGAAAACCTAAAAGAATCTCGTTTTGTTTGAGACACATTTCCCACAGAACAAGGGCTTTGTTATGCTCATGTGAGAGGGATCACAGCATTTCATTCCCCTTTGCAGAAATCTCAAAAGCATGAAGTGAATCTCCACAAGATGCTTAAGAGGGTCTATTTTTCTTGGATATTAAGCAACTACAACACCACACTGTTACAAGGTCTGCATGAATATTGCTACTAAGGTCTGAATGCATCAGCTTTTCCAACCTATTTCTTGCTCCTGCTGTATGAAGCCTTATTGTTTTATGTATTAGTGTTACAAAGTGAGTCCTGTCATTGTTTGGAACCTATAAAAGTTATGAAAAAAGTTATAAAAGTATTTTAAAGACTGACTGGAAGTACTGGCTGTATATTATCTGTCTCTCCCTGATTCCCCTCCAGCCTTTGCGTTCTTTTTCCTTATTCTGGTGGTCATACACATCTCCTTTGCCTGATGTGTTTTGGTTGCTGGGTTGGCTCACTTTTGGATCCCCTTGGGCTCTTTTTGAACTTGCTTCTTCCCAGAATAAGGGTCTTCATGTCCTCAAGGTGAGGCGTGACTGTGCTGCTGTTCAGATCACAGAGGAAAAACTTCAGCTCAAAGCAAACAATGCAGCAGTGTTAGCCAGAGCAAATGTAGCAGCTGCAAACCAATACATTTAAAATCTAGGGCCATGCTGTGTTAAAGGATGCTGTACTGCATGATAAACAACTGTCTGTGCCTCCAAACCAACCAAACTTCTTTGAGTTTTATTTTTAAAAAAATTCTATTACAAAACTGGATATTAAGAGAACAGTTCTCGTTAATGCCAAATCTTTGTCGTTGTCAGCAGTTACGAGGCACTTGCTCACCTTCAGATTGGTGTACCTGCTTTCCCAAGCCTAGGATCAAGCTCCAGCTTCACTTTTTAGTTTGGTTTTCATTTTTGTGTTGGTTCTCTGCTGGACATCCTGACTCCACTCCTGATTAGCCTGGCCCCAGGCAGTAACAAGCTTATTAGGAGGTCCAGCTGAGAAGTGAAATATGCACTAATAACTTGGCTCTACTTAAAAGGGAAAAAAAAGAAAAAACCCACTAATTTTATCACTTCCACTGCCTAGAGGAGGAGAGAAAAATACAAATTAAATGGGTGGAGGTGAGAGTAATGGCTTTATGGAATAAGCAGTGGAAAGCACAAGGAATTAAAGCTGTGGCAAGCAGAAGTTCCCTGTGATCAGGAAAGTGAAGATCTTCCTTCACCCCAGAAGTTCCTCCTTCTCGCCAGCTGAGAAGCTTTATCCTATATGTAAAAGAAAAATAAAATAAGTTGGTTTTCGAAGAACTTGTGAAGAGGGAAAGAAGACCTCCCAGTAAAGAAATCAGCAAGTGTAAACATTTCATCTGTAATTAAAATCCGAAGATGATGCTTGCTGCTCCCCTGTGAAGAGGATGGAGAATACACTTGCCTGCATGCACTGGCACTGCACAGGTGAAAAAGCCTCTTGAACAAAGTTGTTTGCTGTGAGTCAAAGTTTGCACTTCAATTAGGGCTGGAACTATTGTGTCACAAACAGTAAACTTTCAATTTTACTTACAGTTTTTCAGCTCTGGGGTTTTTTCTCCTCTTTCTGCCCCGGTGCTTGCTCTGTGCTTACCTTTGGTGCATTCACCCTGACTGGGCAAAAGGTGCCCACCAATCTCTCTATCACTGCCCTCCTCAAGTAGACAGAGGGATAGAAAATAAGAAAGGCTCATGGGCTGACATAAGGACAAGGAGATAGCACTCAAGTTAAAAGAACTTCCCCTCACCCCTCCCTTTCTCCTGGGCTCTGCCTTACTCCCAATTTCTTTTCACCTTCAATTTCTTCCCTTGAGCAGTATAGGGGGACAGGGAAGGTGGGTTCAAGCCAGTTTATCCCACATCTGCCACTCCATTCTCCTCACACTCTTCCCCTGTCCCGCTATGGATCCCTCTCTCCACAGGACCCCTGGTTCTGCCAGGATCCTGCCTCAGTGCAGGCTTCCCATGGAGGTTACGCCCTCCTCTGAGGAGAAACATAGAATGTCTTGGGCTGAAAGGGACCTTAAAAATTATCTTGTTCCAAACCCCTTCCAGGGACTGGGACACCTTCCACTAGGACAGGTTGCTCACAACCCCATTTAGCCTGGCCTTGAACTCCTCCAGGAATGCAGGCATCCACCTGCTCCAGGTCCTGCACTGGCTGCAGGTGGATCTCTGCTACTCCCTGTCTGCACAACCAGCTGCTGTGGAATCTCTGTTCTCACTTCTGGAGCAGTTCCTCTCCCTTCCTCTTTACTGACCCAGGTGTTTTTTTTCTCTCACGTTGTCACTCCTCTCCCCAGCAGGTTTTTTCCCCTCTTCCTTGATTATGTTCTCCCAGAGGCACTTCCACCATCACTTGGCCTTGGACAGCGGCAGGTCCATCCTTGGGCCAGCTGGCACTGCTTCCACTGGACACAGGGAAGCCACTCGTAGCTCCCCACCACTGAAACCTTGCCACACCTCTCATATGAGAATGTCTGAGAAATATTTGTGTTTTGCATGAGGCTTATCTCTACCAGATTTCTCATCGGTAGTAAGGTAAAGGACGCTCAAGTCTGGTGAATAGCCTTTCTCACTGCAAATCCTACTTTCCATACCATAATAGATGGTCCTTTCCTCCTGTTTCTTCTGTTCCCTATTTAACTTTTGGACATGTCTCTGTCTGGTATTTTGGAAAGGCAGAGGGTTCTCTTTAAATGTTCTCTATCCTACTTTATATACCACAAGAGGGGTCAACAAAGTTTCCATTTATTTGGAAGTTTTTCATTCAATTACTTAACAGGGATTTAGAGAGTGAATGCTTCTGCCTAAAGGCTTAGGTTGCTATACCAACTATTTAATTTTTTCCCCCTGTTTTCATTACTGTATTACAGTAGGGCACCAAAATATTGTGCTGTTGTAAGTGAAAAATTATGCAGTATTTGCAATCATTTAGCTTACATTTAGAGGTGATCATAGTGGTGATTGTGATTAACTGAATTTGCTGTTCATTGTTGTCTGTAATGTGCAATTATTATCTAATGTGCTCCATGTCTGCGTCAATTCCTGATCCACGGACATTGTGGACTTTACTTGCTATACATTACTTGGTGCAAATAAATGCAGTATGCTTTCCATTTAAGAAACTTTATGGAATGAATACTCTTTTCTTCAAATTAATTAATATGAGTTGGCAAAAATGCTTGTATTGCAAAGTCCAGTGCGTATTATACCTACAAGCAGTTCATTTGCAGCAGGTAATCCTTTCTGGGAGAACATTGAATCACTTAAATCACACCTCTTTTCCCCCTCTCTTCTCCGTCTGAGTAATAAAATTTCCAAGTAGGAAAAAGAATTTGCAATTTTGTAAGTAGAATGAAAGTGATGAGTAGCTGTCTTGGTTTAGAAGACAGGTATGTGCTAGGGAAAGCTGGAGTTTCCTTGGAATGGAGAATGTAAACTCCCCTCCCTCAGAATTATTATAATTTTGCAATTAAGGGCTTTCAGGCAAAGATTCAGGAATACAAATAACAGTTCTTTTACTAGGAATGTTATAAAATACAAATGTAATAGTACAAAAAAGACAAGTAAACAACAAACAAACAAAACAACAAACCAAGAAAACCCTGACAGAGTCAGGGACATGACCTGACACCCTGTTGGTCAGGGTGTTTGGAAGCAGTCCTCCTGGAGAAAAGAGATGTGGCTCTGTAGGAGTAGAGATGACCCCGTTGAAGAAGGGTCCAGTGATGGTGAGATGGGTCCGATCTTCCTCTGGAGTCCAGTGGAAAACAGGATGCCTGGTGTTCTGAGTCTCAGTTTTTATCTAGGCAGGGACCCTGGAACCCCCAGCACCAGGTGGAGCATCTCACAATGGGATGATGTAAATGTGTCCTGTCATTGGTGAGCCTTAATGGCCCATTAGCAGAAAATATCACCCTGGAAGAAGGGTGGGTAGTGAAAGAGATAAGGAACAGTGCCCCACTTGGTTTTAACAGCTGGACCATTATCAGAAAGGCGAATGCACCCCCTTCCCCCAGAGTAACAAAAAATAAAGAAAAAACATTTCCCCAACTGCTTTCAGCAGATGAAAATAGAATACACATTTTTGCTTCCATAACCCAAGACAGTAGCATAGTCTGGTTTCCACAGGGATCTGTTCTGATACACAAAGAAGTATTTCGAGAATAGCAGTTAAAGAACAAACACTGCACTGATAGTTACAGTATGTAGAGGAAAGTTGCATTTGACTCTGGATTCTTGGATTTGAAGATCCATCATCACAATTTTCCTTGTTGCCACTGAAGTAGCAATACTAAAAGACCTGACTTCTTTAATGAATTGGCTTATTAGGATTGTAACAGTGGGATAGCGTGGGTATCATTTGATTTCAATACTGTCTACAATATTTTACTGTGAGAGTAATCTGTTCCAAAGCATAATTCCTATGCTGAGATGGACAAACTGACAGAGGGAACCATATGACAGGATGACATGCTTTTTATGTTGAAAATAACTGTATCATACAGTGAGTGAGACTAAGCTGTCATAAAGCTTTGGGAGTAGAAATAACAGTGTATAGCTGAGGCACATGAAGAAAGCTTACTCCAATAACAACTGGATTATAAATGAACAAAATGTAAAGCAGTGGTCAATAATTTCTCTATCCTCTTATGGAGGACTGAGCTATGGGGAAAAACCTGCAGTTTGATCTCCAGCCCTCAGTAAGTGACTTAACCTTGCTGTGCTACAGATTTGCTATATAACTGGTTTTAGGATATGGGTTGAATGTCTTAATTTTTAATACTTTAGCCTCTTCAAGATTCATTTGCCTACCAAGGCTATATATATGCAAAGGGTTGATTGAGTAAATTAAGTAACAAGATTGCCTTATGTTGAATCCTACTTTTTTCTTTTTTTTTTTTTCCCTTTAAACAGTAAATTCTAGAAGCTGTTCCATTTAATTAGGATGTCAGGCAGTGATCTCAGCTTCTGAGATGCACTTGCTGTTTTCCAGGGGATCCCCCCACAGGAGGTAGCAGTGGTTTCTGTAGCACTGAAGCAGCCAGCAATAGAATACTGACAGTGAAATGTGGGGTGCTGTGCTTGAAGCAGTAGACTGAAACTTGAGAATGTCACAAATCTACCTCTTTCTATATAAATGGGATGTATTTTGGATATTTCTTGGATAGATTGATGTTCTGTTTTAATTAGCAGTCTCAGATTGAGAATCTCACCTGATTCTTATTAGAAATGGAAATGTGGCTCAATATGATACTTCAGCGTTTCATACACTTCATGCTCTTGAAGTGTCATACAAACTATGTAACTTCACAAGTTTTTTCTTTGTAATCTTTAAAATTTTTTACATAATCCCATTATTAGTTAGGAAAACCCCCTCCACATAAGCCAAACCTCTGTGAGCTAAGGAGCTAAATTTCATTCAGTGATGTGTATCATATATCTCAGTTCCAGCAATGGTCATTCTCCCTTTCTTTTACACTTCTCTACATTCAGCTAGCTTTTCTTTCAACCAATTTTTATCTTGTTGTCATACAATTCTAATAAAGAATTTGGTTGATGACTGGAATCTCAAAGGACCAAATTATGAAAGCTGACATAAATAATTTTCTTTCAAATAGGAAAAAAACAAGGCTCATTGTTTCCTGTTGCTTGTGAAACTCCTTCTATGTTCTTACACAAAGTAGTTGGTGATGAACTTTTTTATGCTCATGGGCTGATCTGAAAAATTCTGTCAACTAATAATGAATGAGTGGAATTCAGGTAGAGGGGAATTAACAGCACAAACTTCCTGGACGCTGCAGAATGCAATGGGCAAGGAAAATGTTTTTCCTGATGCATGATGATGAATGACAATGATTACCACGAATTTGAGACTGCTTCCTACACCATTCTCCCAGAGAACCTGGCAGTTTATGGCTTAGACATGAATATACTTCACTGGGTGAAAAACTGTCTCTGGATGGCTGAGCCCAGGGAGGTGGGACTAAATCCAGCTGATATAAAACTGGATATTCAGATATTTTGAGCAGGATACAAATAGCAGAACATGTGATAGTTTTGTTTCTAGCATAGTTAGTCCTAGTCAGTAGAAGATAATCTTCCTTCTTCATTTAAGGCTGGATTCTTTCCTCCCTACTCTATGACATCTGTGACTCCTTGGCACTGGACAGGTTCACTACTCAAAATTTACTCTTGTTTATTGCAGCCAGTTTAGTTTTATTGAAATCCTCCCTCTTTCCTTGCATAGCTTTACTTTTATTAGCTACAATGCTTTTGCCTTAGAGGGAACAAAAGTTGTTATACCTTATGGAAATAAATTCCTTTTTTGTTATAAATGACTTCCAGCAAACTCCACAGAGTGGGAGGAACACCAAAGGTGTTCTTTGTGTTCAGTGGGACAAGAATAGTTTTGGCTTTACAGCTGGGAAATTTGTGATCTCCTTTTGTGCAGAGTGCAAGCCTGGATATTGTCAAGGAGACATTTCCTCCTGTGCTAAGGGAGTGCTTGATTTGCTATTCACATGTGATATTGGAAAATGTGGTGTTGAACAAGTTACTGCCCCAGAGATGCAATTTGTGACATTGGAGCTTGACTAATTTAGCAGATGTCAGATCAGGGTTTTGTCTTAGTTCTCATTTATTAGTGTTTATTTATCCCTAGAAATAGATTCCTGGAAAAAATTCCTAGAAAGGAATTATCATAATTCTTCCTTTGTCCTAACCAGATTTTTTTTTAAGTATCTTGAGCTTTGTGAAGAAAAAGGTTACCTTTCCACATAAAAATATCAGTACTTTGAGTCCTTCTTACAAGGAGGAACAGAAGGGAGTATTCCTTTACCTAAATAGCAGCAGATGAAAAATCAGGCCAGCATCCATCACATGAACATATCTTCATTGTGTTGTAATAATTTTTTCCTTCTACTTTCATTTTCTGCTGTGTTTTCTCTTCAGAATTGGAAAGCAAAATTTTTGCTACCATGCTCAGAAAATCAATCAGGTCTACCTAAACAAATAACTCAAACACCAAGCAGTGTTTGCAATCAACATTTTTCCTTGAGAAATCTGTTGGAGCCTCGAGACTATTATCATTGAATTTACAAATGGGTAAATGGGATGATTCTTTTATTTTTAACATACCTGGAATAAAACTGACAAGTTAATACCAGCTTTGCTGCTATTCTGCAGACCTGTTTCTTGGGTAACTTTGAACAGAAATTAGCGATTTCAATGGCATCTACATATGTTTATACTAAAGTGTTTCCGTTAAGTTTATTTGATAAAACAAGCATTACTTAGAGCAGAGAGTCCTGCCTTGCTGTTTGCCCAAGCTTGTCATGCTCTACAAGGACAAATGAAAATGAGGAGGAATCACTCCATCCTAACCAAACAACTATGGGATTCTCTCATATCTGTGCTGGGGAATGAAAGCTCAGGTCTGAATTCCCCCTGGAGGGAGCTGCAAGTCCAAACTTGAGCTGAAATGGCACAGCTGCTACGCTGTCCTTGGTGTTCAGCCTTTGTCTGCTCCCAACACAACTGCCACTGTAATCCAAGGTGTCAGGAGGACTGAGCCATTCAAACTGCAGTTTGACACCTCTAAGTGCAGACAAAGAGCAGAGGTCATTTTGGTCCTGTTAACAGCTGCTGGCTCTGGAGTTTATAACTGGTCACCATCTGGGATACATTTTTTAAAAAACTACAGGTCAGTAGTTTTACTTTGTGCATTTTAAGGAGATGATTGAACATGCAAGAGAGGTGTAGATAGAAGGAGGTAAATAGAAAACAACAAATATATACAAAGAAACTAATCAAAACAGAATGATACAGACAGTGAAAAATAAAAGCATGATGAATAATTGATCAAAACAGTCACTTTAGATTGAACTATGGGGATTAATGTGAATAAACCTCAAGAAAAAAAATAATGAGCATATCATAAAATATTGCCATGTCTGGCAAAGAAAGTTGAATCTACACAGTGTAAATCTAAATAAGTATAAATTGAAAATGAAAAGAAATACCCTAAACCAAAGAAATACAAAACAACTGGAACAGTTGTTCCAGAAAAAGAAATTGCAGAAACAGTGTGAGTGGAGGAAGTAATAATGATAAATGGCAAGGTAAAAGACAGAAAACTCCCTGAGGAAATGGCTCAAGGGAGCAAGCTGTTCAGTTACAAGGATAGCCAAAAGTAATTGTGTAGTAGTTTAAAAGAAAGCCAAGAAGTTGAAGGTGAATAAGTTATTCTGTAGAACATTTTCCATACCTCTTCTCCGTTGTTAATTTAGCCAGAGACAGAAAAAGGAGAATTGCATTACATCGTGTTTGGAATTTGATATGATTAGACAGTGTGAAAGCACAAGATGAAGCCATTAAAAACATATAAATCAAGGAAAAATATGTATTGCTTTTGACAATCACAGCCTGTGGAGCCCAATTCTGGCACGTAATGAGAGGGTAACTTTTTGTGATCTTCAGCCATCTTATCCATCCCTTGCTGGGACAAGGTGCTCCCTTCCCCTAGACAAGCTCTAAACTGCATTTCCACCTAAAGACATCTGGGTAATTGCATAGGCCATCATCCACAAACAGCTGTGATCACACTCATGAGTCTGAGGAATTGGTGGAGATCAAAGCAAGATAAGCCAATTGCAAGGAACTGAGCTGATTTGGCAAAGAGCTCTCCATGCTTGGGAACAATGGCAGCTGAAGGTACAGTCTTCAAATACCAATAGATAACCAATAGGCATGCTGATTTTTTTAAAATTAGTTTTTATTATAAGGTAGCTTTCGAATAGCAAAATCTTTTTCCTTCAGTCCTTTCTTGAAATTTAGACTATAGTGTCAGCAGAAGATCACATTAAGAATTGGGTAGCAGAAATAGCAAGTTTTTCATTCTCTGACATCATGAAGTAACACATTACAGACTCTCAAGATTAGCCATGCTGGAGCTAAGCGCTTTATAAATATTCATGACCTCCCACTGTAGTAGAATTTCTTAGAGAGCAGGGGCATGACCTGCTCCTGAATTGGCTTGGTCAACCCAGCCTGACTCAGGTACAGGCCTTTGTGAAGGCCTGCAGCCGATGGCATCGTTAGAAATTATGTTAAGGTATGCCCAGGGAGAAAGTCGTGCACCTATTTAGTAATAGGTCAAATGTTAGTCTGAATGCTTTAGCCACCTTAAGTATAGAATAAACAATGTTTATTTACATTCTTGTATGCTGCACACCAATGAGGGAATGTCTGGAAATGTAAACTATGCTGAACTGTATATAATCTGCCATTTTGACTAAAATAAAGGAGAACGTTTCTAGCCACATTGGTGAGAGTACGTTACTCGGCTAGTCTTCCCACAATTTAAGGGTACTCCCCCTTCATCCCACAGCATGGAGGATATGGCACATTCCATAGCAAACACAGCCCTTTAGAGGAACAGGGTAATACACAAATGCAGTGGCAATGAAGATGATAATTCATTCCAGGCAGTCAATCTGACACAAAAATAGTAAAGAAATGGTTTCAAATATAAAATCTACTGAAGTTACACTGGCTTGGTCCTGCTATAATGGAGATGACCATACAGCCAGCTTTGCATTTAAGGTACTCCTAAAGCTGGAAGCACAAGCTAAATACAGATTTAACTCTGAACTGATCACATCAAGTCAGAGCTGCACATCAGGGAAGGCACAGAGCAAAGCTGACAATAAAACATAAATGAGGCTGAAAAGATATGGATGGACAAATCATGCAAATATGCAACTTTAAGGTCCAGCAATGGTCTTTTGTAAGCCAAATGAAAAGTCTTAAAATGCAAAAAGGCTAGAACCAGAAGTCATTATAAAATGTTTCAGAATAGCATGAACATACTTTGACTTTTGAAGCAAGTATTAACTTCAGTAGTGGCATTTTGTATTAATTGAAATATTTTCACCAACTTCTCTGACAGTTCAAATAGGAGAAAACTGCAGCATTCAAGTGCAAAAGTAATAAAACTACAAATCTCAATATATCTTAATGTCACAGAGGCAGTCCCTCAGCAATTAAAAATAAGTTTTAAAGGGCCCTCAATTACAAGAAGAAAGTTACTGCACATTTTATTCGGAAGATGGCAGTTATTTGTCAAAGACAATATCAGAAAGAATTTGCAAGAAGTAGGAAAAGGGTCATAAATTGGAATGTCTATAATATTTAAAAAATAAAAATACCAAATTCTTTAACTTAATTTGGTAAATTTAGGTTTGAAGTCTGAAATTTGGATCATTATATATTAGATAACAATTAGTATAAACTCTAAACAATGTTTGTTATTACAGGGAAGAGAAGAAATTACAGAGGAGGAAATACCATAGTTAATTATTTCATTGAATGTAGATCTGCAAACTGTGCACAGTTCCTGAGACAAGCACTGTTCTCCATGCCCTGTCCTCATATTGCTTACTATTCTTGATGTGATGCAGGCAGAAAATGATACAAAATGGATGTGGCCCTGCAGCAGCATTTTGCAGTCTGGTAACAATTCTCTTAATCATTATAAATAGCAGTGGTAAACTCTGATATCAAATGTATTCCCATTTCCACCTGTGCAATGATGTAGAAGATGGCTTCGCCATTTTTCCCATCGATCCCCTCTTCCCACTAAAAAGGGCAACACAAAAAAACCTTAGGAACTGACCATTACTTTCACAAATATTTTTGCAGTTCAAAGTGATTCAAAAAGTTTCTCATGGTATTAATTTTAAGTCACTTTTTGTTTTAAAATTGTCCACTCACAGAATTGTGTAACTGCCCTACCTGCATAACTGTCACAATCTGCTAATGCAAGCGGGAGTTGTGATGGTTCGAGTGATCTCAGAGAACAAAGGACACAGCAGGGGAAAACAACAGATCGCTCTAAGCTATAGTACACTTTATTAAGGGCACATAACACAGTATGCAATAGAGG
>VYXD01002840.1:0-51148 GCA_013397195.1 Hylia prasina
TCTTCCTGTGAGAGTGGTGAGGCACCAGTACAGGTTGCTCATAGAAGCTGTGGCTGCCCCATCCCTGGAAGTGTCCAAGACCAGGTTGGATGGGGCTCTGAGCAACCTGGCCTAGTGGAAGGTGTCCCTGCCCATGGCAGGGGGTTGGAACTGAGTAATCTCTAAAGCCCCTTTGTATTCAGGATCCAGACATTCTATGGTTTTGTGATATGGCACAGATTATTTGACTGTTTCTAATGTGGACTGTGGTCTGTGTGAAATGTAATAGGTCTTCCTATTATCTTAAAAATAATTCTATTTTCATAGACATGTACTTAATATTTACTATATGTACTTAATTTTTTTTATGATTGTCATCTTAGGAGAGTAAAAAAAATAATTCAAAGCAGTACCAACAAATATACTGTTACTTGAAAAAAGGCACTTCTTAATAGTTCTACTGAAGTAGGGGCCATTGTTTAAGAAAAGCATTACTCTTATTACTCTCCTATATAATTTTAACCAGAAAATGTGGCATAGAGCTAACGGGCTGGTGATGATAAATTTATTCCTAAAACTTTTTCAGAGTACTTTATGAACCCTTCTGTGTAATGTCCTTAAACCTTTAAAAAGATATATTATTTATTGGAAGTTCAGGATTACTAAGTCCTCAAGATGGGTGAGTAATTACGGAAAATTTATAACAGCCAACATATTGCTGTGTAGACACTGGCATTACTTTCCTTTAAAATGAACAACTCACATGCAGTAGCTTCGATTCCTCTGTTAGTGAGACATCAGTTTCAAAATATGAACGTGGCATTCAATCATTTTTACAGGCGAGTTTCAGGCCTGGTGCTGCAGAACCACGTGGTGGAGCTGTTGAATAAATTTGGGTTCTCACAGCATCATCCTGGGTGAGTTCTCTGTTAGAGCTGCTGCCACTCCTGTTATCTCTTTGTGTGAACTTGCCTCCTCACATCTACTGGGGATAACGGGGGGCCCAAATGCAGAGACAGATGTTGACAGTTCCTTCAGAAACAGGTTCAGAAACCCAAAATGAAATAAAGACAGTCCAGGCCAATCTACCAGTCCAGAATGCATCTTCCTATCAAATGTACAAAGTATAATGTTGTAATTGATAGTTTTAATTGCCTTTTTTTCCCCCTTATAAATCATTTTTATAGCAAGTAGTAGTACATCTTTATTCAAAATACATTTATTTAGTTTTGCATGGAGATAACACCCTTCACACAGATGTGTGTTCATCCTCTAACATTACAAGCATGTAATGTAGTTTAGTAAGAGAAATGCTTTTGGTTCATTTTGGATGGCCCAAATATTTTTCCTATTACTATTTCACTATTTAATTTACTACTTAGATTTGACATAAGTCTGGTTATGTTTTCAGCTATTTTGGGGAGACTGGAAAGAAACCTCAAGCACCCACAAGACATTCACAATTCCCTGAATAATGTTTGAATCTTTGAGCCTCTGAGATTGCATGTGCTTTAGGAGGGATGAGTGAATAATAGCAATGCAGCCATCTGGCTGATGGTGGAAGCTTCAAGAGTCCCTGTGTTTGCACGATTTGTGTCTATTCTTTGGAGTAATAAAAGGCAATATCAGAATCAGTTTGCATAGTCTGACTTTTTTCAGTGTATTGGTTTGATGTATATTTGTGAGCTAGAACATGGAGGAATTCTCATAAAACAGTCAAAGGAGGCAAAGATAGAAATTTATGTGTAAACACAGCATGGTGTGAAATTACCAATGGACTGATCTGCCTGCAGCCAGAAATCTTTTTCTTGGATCAGTAAGAACTACAACCCTCATGTCCATTTGTCTCCTGCCAAATCAAATGCCTCTCTGTGAGATATTCCAAATACTGCTGCTGACAAAGATCTTTCTTTCTTAATTTTAAAATCATGACAACATATTTTTAATGCAAATATATTAAACCAGTAATATTTCTTGGAATTTTATTTGCTGTATTACTGTTCCTTGTGGGTTTTTTTTACATAAATCAGGCTTCAGATCTTCCCTAAAATTGCAAATTTGAGGCATTAGCTGCACTTATGTTCCATAGTTGAGACAGTACAATTAATAACAGATGATATTAAAACTTGACGTGGTAAGTGGGTTTGTATCAGATGATGTGCACATACAAAAACACAGTTACCCTATAAATTTTATGTTCAGTGTTAGAAAAGAGCTAAATTCTCGCAACTGATCTTTTTTGTATACTTAGTTAATGCCAAATCAGTGTGACTCCATTTGTCTCCCTGGTATTATTTTAGGTGCCTGTTAACAAAACCTGAGCTGACTTGAACTATTATCAACACACAACAATGGACAGCTAATTTATTAGCAGTTCAAAACACAGTACCCAAACCAAAACACTTTCTAGGAACTGCAACACCATTGCAGTCTTTTACATGTCATTTATACCCTTAAAGAAGGCTAAATAATTTTTATATAAATAGGTTTGCTATTTTGAGAGGATTTAAAAACTTTCAAAGACACATACAGGTAAACAATGCAAATACATTTCAATGCTGTATGAACTTTGATATAAGTTAGCTGAAAGGTGATATAAAAACTAATTTATGCCTCAAACCAGCTTGTAATCTAAACTCAGAGCAGTTCATAGACCTGTAAATATGGTAAATATGCCAGTGCCAGGGACAGTTATCAGGCTGTGATGAGTCCCAGTCAGGAAGGGACTGACAGCCCCGGGCAATCCTAGCAGGACAAACAACCCCCAGGGATTTTCGGGATCTCTATTGGCAGCTTTCTTCTCTTCCCTGGGAGCAGGGGCAAGTAAACAGGTGAGGATGGGAAAATGTATAAAAAGAAATCCAAGACAACCTCCACAACTGAGAAGGAAGTAAGCCCACCACCAGCATCAGCTCATTCTAGTAAAGACCTCAGTGTACTGGTGAATCCTTGCACAAGATTTCAGAGTTGACTGTAAAATCCAAAGGGGCACTGAAGGAGTAACCTCAGCACAAGGGGAAGCTGTAGTTTGAGGGTTATATTTTTTGTATAACATTTAAGATTTATTATTACTTAGGCTTTTCTGTACTCAGATACTTTGGATTATGGAAGTAACATGCGTTGTGTTAACAAAATATTCTTGATTCTACACCCATGGTCTGTTCCATAGTGACTGTAACAGAATTTTGGTATAATAAGCTGAACTAAAATTAGAAGTTTACTACAAATGTCAATTATTTTGCCTTTCATGACAGAATGCTGGAAATGTTTGGTTTGCAGCCCTTCCCCTAAGTCTATACTACCTCTCTGGTGAATGTGGGAAAAACTAAAAATAAAAAGGATTTTTAGGAGCTGAAAAAGCAAGCCTCAAGCAGAAAAAGCTGAGAACTCAGAATCTGCTGCAACTGAGAAAAGTTTGGAACTAGAAAAGATACAGTAGTATATAGTAGGATAGCAAACAAAGACACAGAAAACAAAGGCCATGTTTCTAGGTTCGGCTTGCATAAATCATAACACTGCAGAAAATATATGCCTGACAAGACAGTGGAAGGTCTTAAGCTTAATAAGGGTACTGAGTATTGTTAATAGAAAATCATACAAACAACTATTGTTTGAAACAGGTGTACATGTGTTGTAATTGATTGGTTAAAACAAGTGTCTGTTGTAACCAATCAGCAATGTATTATTGCTGATTGTTTCATTGCTGAATGAAAAGTTCTTAAGATGCTCTGTAACAAAGAAATTTGGGGGGGCTGTTGTATGCATGTTGTGAGCTGCTGCTTTTGCTTTTTCATCTTTACCTCTGTGATGAAACTGATGCTTCATTAAAGATAGAGAACAGTTACCCCAGCAGTCCCGTCCTGTTCCTGCCCACACCGGCTCAGTGAAGCTTCAAGACTTTTCAATCTTTTCACTGGCCAAACTGAAAAAATTACTTGCCCATACAGTTATATTCTAAGCAGATCCTTAAAAGTGACACCGAAAATTTGCAAGGATTTTTTTCTCAAGAACTTTTCTTTCAGTTAGTATGTCAGCAGATGTGTACAGGCACTACAGAATGACCAGATCCTGCAGAACACAGCATCTTCATGACAGTCAAAATGCAGGTGTCTCACAGGAGCATTTAACAAGCAGGCTACATATTTGTGTATCCATATTATGTACTCCTGATGACATTCAAAATTAATTTCCCTTATGGTGGCATATCTACAACAGAAGGGAGCTGGAGAGAGACTCTTTCTTAGATCTCCACACTGCTGAGCACCATATCCTCACTGGTGAGATTTGAATATGGGTTACTTGGGAGAAGGCCATTTCAGATAGAATTTCAATTCCAGATAGAGAGTTTCTCCCTGGCACTCATATAAAACACACATGTACACATGGCTGGCTACACAGACGACCACAGAGGTCGCCTGGCACAAGCACCATTCCTCTTCCTGTGCCTTTGTCTGACCACGATGAAGTTCATTTAGATGGAAATACATTCATATGTATAACAGGGTTTCCTCCTGTAGCTGAACTTACATACGTGGTGGATACAGTATCCTTAGTACTCCTAATAGGTGTCAGCAGAACATATAAGGCTTCAGAATCCTGCAGCCCAACTCTGGCTGCTGGTGCAGACATTGTTTGCAAATAGACACAGACAGACACAGTGAGGATTCCTCCCATAACTCAGCTTAGGCACTCAGTGCACACAGCCCTGAATTCTCTTGTCTCTGGTTAATTCCCACACAGAGAGGCACACAACAGGTTTCTGTCAACCCCCAGACTCCAAAACCTCTCCAGAGACAGCCTGGAATTCTTTGTCCTCTCAGTAGCTCATTCCTCCAGGCTTCATCTCTTTCCCAGGGACACACAGAGCCTTCTCCTAAGACACCTGCCTTTTGCCCCAGCTATCCTGGCTTGACACTGACTGGTAAACCCAACCCAAAGCTCTAGCCATTGCAGCTGCCAGCATCACACACATCTGGGACACTGTGACCCACAGCCCAGCTCCAGTTGGTGGCACCCACACTGCCATACAGTACACACAGAAGGGAAAGCCTCTCACTCAGGGAAATCCTTAGAAATGGAGTTTAATGCCAGGATAGCACAGACTGCACTGATGAGGCACAGGGCATAGCCACAAGAGTGGGTTAACCAACATCCACTCACAGCCAATTCCTTTGATTGCCTAATCCATCTATTTTCCCATGATTTTTCCTTCATAGGTTATTTTGATCCTGCCTTGTAGTCGATTGAGCTTGGCTGGACAGCCCATGCACACTGAGCCACTAAATCACTCTCCTCTTCAGCAGGACAGGGTGGAGGAGAAAATAAGATGGGAAAGGTTTCATTGATTGACAGGAATAAATTTAATAAAGCAAAAAGAAAGATACTCACATGGAGAGATAAGGGAGAGAAAAGATTTTATTCTCTCCATCAGTAGGCAATGACTGGACTCTTCCCAGGAAGCAGGGCTTCATCACACAAAGTTGTTTTGGAATACAAACATTGTAAATAACTAATGCCCGCCTCTTGCCTCCTCCTTTCTATTTGCTTTTATTGTCAAACAGGCTTCATATAGTATAGCATATCTCTTTGGCCAGTTTTGGCCAGACATCCTGGTTAAGTTGCCTCCCAAGGTCTTGCTCACAGCCAGCCTGGTAGTGTGTGTGAGGGAGAGTGCTGGGGAGATGGCTTTGACTGGAGCTCTGCCAAGCAGCAGCCAAAAACCTTGTGTGCTCTCAACAACTTTCTACCCACAGATACAAAGCCCAGCACTGTGAGGGCTGCTGTGGGAAAAATTATCTCCACCCAGCCAGAGCTACAAAAACCTTTCATTTCTCTGCCTTTGGCTTCGCCACTAAACAAAATCATTGAGTGGTTTGGCTTGGAAGTGACCTTTGAAATCATCTATTTCAACCAACCTGTTGTAATTTTTTTACAGCACAACTGAAACAACAGGGCTTTTTCTAAGTGGCCATTGTAATCTAGTCTAGTTCAGAATGACATTGTGTCCTGAAATGTAAAAAAGGTATGGCTGATTCCCTAGGATATTCCCAAGGAAAAGGACAAAAGGAACCAAAAATCTACAGAAGAAGCATTTATGAGGCTATTGTGGTTTTGTAGATTTCTATCTCCCAGTATGGACTTGTGCTTGCAAGTATAAAGTACTGCTTATACTTTCTGTAAACCGGGAAAAAACCAAAAGAATTTTTCAGTCATGGAGATGAGTTTATTATTTTGCTTTTTTTTTTTAAATTAAGGGTTTTGGCAGGGGGGGAGTGTTTTGTTCTGTTGATTTTGGGTTGCTTGCTTCTTTTAAGGCTGGCAAAATCAATTTCAAAACTGCAAATTAATTTCTATTTTAATTAGATATGTAATTAAACAGCAGTATTATTACTTTAATTTGCTCATTTTTTTTGGGTTGTCTTGCCAGTATTCAATGAAAACACAACTCTTAAAAGAGCAAACATGACTTGTAGTTAACAGCATGTAACATTTGCAAAGCAATATAGCAAATAGAGGTAAAAGAGAAGAGGCTGGAGTTAAGATCAGCTTCTCTGTGATTTGTTTTTTAGGTCAACTGCACAGGGAAATGACACTGTGGTCTCTTAAAATGGCCATGATAAAACTCAGCACACACGTGTAATCACTGTTATGAAACAAGAAAATGAACATATTAAATGAAATTCTGAGCAGCAAGAGAAGACAGGAGAGGCACAAGTTATGAGGAAAAACAAAAAAATAAAATGTGACTAACTTGGAAGGAGGTGGTAAGAAAAAGAAAATTTAAATTCTGGCAACTAGTCATTTAGTTGTGAATTTAATGGAGAATTTCAATACCCATTTGAAAAATAAGAATACTTGAAGTAAATGATAGAGAATAATTTACATAAACTGGATTTTAATAATTTTTATAATGTTACTCTTATGTTTTAATATTTTTTGTTGTCTATGCCTAATAAAAGAATACTTGCATCTTTTATCAGTTTTCAAAAAATAGCTCAAGGTTTTAGGAATATTTAGTTTTAAGACCTTTCTTTTTCCTTTTTTTTTTTTTTTGTTTCTGTTGTTGCTGTTTGTGTTTTGTTTTGTTTTGTTTTTCCTTTATAGTATGTTATTCCAGTTCGAGGGGGTCTTATCTTTACTTTTCTGGGTTTTCTTTAAAATCTCAGTCCACACGTCCAAAAGTAATTCCATTAGTTTCCAATGGCTTTATATTGATGAGTAGTACCAATGCAAAAAGGTACTGGGGAGGGTTTGGGTCTTTTTTATTTCAGTTGTTGTTAATAGAAACATAGTCACTTTTTCTGTGTAAGGTCATCTGTTCTTCATTGCAGGCACTTTATAAGATCCTAAAAAGAAATTAAAAGCAGAGAAAAGGTAATCATGGTTCCCAACAGGAGCAGTAAGTTCGCCTCTGATGTATTTCCTCATCTTCCACAGTCAGACATCAAAATCAGTACAGCAATTTTAAGTACCCTCTGAAGAAACAGACATTTCCTGCACTGCTCCTTTCATGACAGGGGTCCACCAAGAACAACATATGTTTTGTAGTAAAATAACAGAATTCATTAATGATCTGCAAGAATAACACCCATGACAGATACACTCAACTAAACATAACAGATTAATTTTATGGTGTTTTACAAGAATTAAATATAGAAAGAAATTTTGCAAAAAATTATTCTTTTCTAACTTTAGTATTTCCCGGTTTCATATGTCTCCAAGCATGGCTCTATACTGTTGTTTTTTGTCATGTCTTCTGTATATGACCAAAGGTTCTGAATCCCTCTCATACTGAATAATGCCTTTCATTTTCCTAAGGGGCAAAGAAGACTTAAATTAGAGGTATTTTTTTATGGTTGCTTGTTAATAAAAATTGCAATCATTAATAACGCAACTTTCATGTCACTCAGTAAGAATCATCATATCTGATTTTCAAACGTTTTACAAACGTGGTCCACAACAAACAAAGTAATTTTAATCTTGTCCAGGCAAAGAATGTTTGTTATTATAAATCAGAATGAAATAGAATGCCTCAGAATAACATAACTGATAGCAATCTAAAAAATCAGGGATGAAAGAAAACTGGCAGCAATCAGTTTGAGAGGGTCATGATGGTTACAATATAGAAATACCGTGAAAGCAATTATAGGACTTTTAAAAAGTGTTTGGAATCATCTTTTCATTCTGAGTTCAAGAGGACAAATTCCATTTGATGAGGAATAACATCTAAATGACAGCTTTGAGGGACACTATAAACAGTTTATTTTTTTAATGTTACTTTTGTACAGACTACATACACACACACATTATTTTACAAACACAGCCACACATTTACATTATTAGGGTCTGATTTCTGAGACACTGCATACTCTTTGCTCTTGCTAAGTTACACATCATAGAAAATATTTGACATAAACTAAAAAAATCTGTTCTCAAAACATGTAGGCTGCCTATTGACATCTGCACTAAATAGCATTTCATTAAAAAATAGGTCATAGTTAATATAAATAAGGTCAGCAGATACAGTTGGTATTAATTAACCTATTCCAACTGTAAAGAGTTTTCCATGTAATGCTCTAAAATTATTTTGAAAAAGAAATGGACAGAACTGACAGGGTGATGATACTAAGACGTAGGCTTAGCAAGTAAGTCATAATGAAGTACAGGAAAGTTTCTCTCAAATTCTTTGGTATATCAAACAAATAACAAAAAAATTAACAACCAGAAACTCAAAGTGATTTTGCTATCCAAGATACAAAGCTTTACAGAAACTTAGGCAATCTGCTGGGGTGTTCTCTCACAAATCAGGGGTACATTACTTATTTGATCAAGACTAGTAATATTGTGGATGCAATAAATATTCATAGGATTATATGAGTTTATTTCTACTTGAGAAGTGAAGGTACCATTATTATCTTACATACTCTAAAGATAAAATTCTGTAGCTAATCTATAGCATCCTTCTTTCAATTTTTCCTTCAGTTGTGCAAGGTCCAATATTATAAGTGCTTTTAATACTTTTATAAAATATCTATAGAAAATAATGGTAACTTTTGCTGGCTAAACAATCCTGTGAGTGGATCTCAATCATTTAATGGAGATTTATAGTACAGTTAACTTTCTCTGCTTGCGCTAATGAGTTAGTTAACATTACTTGGCCCTTAGACTCACTTTGCTTGTGTTTTCCACAGTAAGCACATTGAACACAGTTCATTTTCTTCTTCTTTTGACCCCATTTTAAAGTTTTATCATATAATAGGATTTACTGATAACAATTTGTATCTTATAAATTCTTTCATTTGTTTTCCCCTTTTGTGTATGCATACAAAAGAAAGGAAATACAAATACTATCTCTTCATATCCTAATATCACCAGATATCTTTCACTTCTCACTACACTGGGTATTTTCATCAAAACTGAAGCTCTTGAATTTTCATTAAAGTCTGTATTTATCTTTACCTTGACCTCTTTTCTATCCTCTATCTCCAATTTTGTGTTTTTTTCCATGAAAAATTTTACGTGGAAGTCTCCCTTCTATTTTATGACTCTGACTTTCTACATTGCTGTTTTGATATATCATAGAATAATAGAATGGCCTGGGTTGGAAGAGACCTGAAAGATCACCCAGTTCCATCCCTCTGCCATAGGCAGAGACCAGGTTGCTACTAGACCAGGTTGCTCAGAGCTCCATCCAGCCTGAATAGGGCATCCACAGCTTCTCTGGGTAACTTTTGTCAGTGTCTCACCATCCTCACAGCAAATATTTTTTCCTAATATCCAATATAAACCTACTCTCTTTCAGTTTGTAGCCATTCCCCCTTGTCCTGTCACTCCAGGTGCTTTCTTGTTGGCTCTCTTTGAGTACTGGAAGGCTGCAATTAGGTCACCCCAGAGCCTTCTCTTTTCCAGGCTGAACAATCCAAATTCTCTCATCCTTTCCTCATAGCAGAGGTGCTCCATCCCTCTGATCATTTTGCTGTCATCCTCTGGACTTGCTCTACATCCCTCCTGTAATAACATTCATGGTACCAAACATTGTGTTCAAAGATTCAAAAAGACAGTGCAGTGTCACCCTGGTTTTGAGGATTTTTCTAAGCCTTCTGATTTGTCTTTCATATTGGAGTCAGAATTTTTACTTTCCCACACCTTTTACTATAAACAATAGCTTTGTTTTCCTAACTGTCCTTTGTTGTTTACATATTTTTAGGTAGGAGGAGAAAGTTGATTGACAGTTGTCTTGACCAAAGTGGTTTGGGAGGTGGGATTTCATCCTCCAATCCACAGGCACCTTTGGAAATGTATAAAATTGAGTTTTGTAAATAAACTAGAGGGTATTCTGCTTCGTTCATCACTGTGTCCTCGTGAAGTTCTTTCGTGTTGTGTTGCAGCAGTGCAGTTTTGAAGAGGATGTGAATTTCATCTGTGAACTGGGTAAGCCACAAGTGAATGCTCCACTATAGGCTTGATGTTTCTGAGCCTGAGAATTGCTAAGCCCTTCCCAAGGGAATTTTTCAGTTGTTTTCCTTTTTTCCCAGATAACTTTGTGCAAATAACAAATTTTTTCTCATAACATTTCTAAGTAAACAATATTCCTTTTCCCATAACAAACTTCTCTCCCAGGTGTTATTTGGTATTTTCTGTTGCTTGATCAATGGAGAGAGGTGTCAGTCCTATGGACCAATAATATGCCTTTTATTATTATGTTATAAAAAGGCTGAATGATTTGTAAATAAAGCCTTTTGACTCTCTTCTGCCTTCTGACTGGAGTATCGTTATTTCATGTCCAGTTGAGACACTCCACCTGGAGTAAATGAACAAAGATTGGTGTGAGCACCTGTGGTGGCTCATTTTTCTGGTTTTCTTTATCTTGATTTGCATTTAAGGTTATTGCTCTGTTCAAATGGTTCATGCTATGTAACCCTTCGGTTTTTCCCTATTTGGTCCACTCCAATCCCTCCCACCTGTCAGTTCTGTAAACCCTGCCCCTGGCTCCCATTAATCTCGTCCAGGCCTCTCCCTACCTTCCAGAAGGTTCTAGGGAGAGTGTCAAGAGATTGGCTGGGGCTCAGCAACTCCTCCCCATGTCTTTCCCCATTTGTTCCCCGACTGATAGACTGTTGCTCCACTCCACCCCTGCTGTAATCTTATTGGCAGAACCCTTTCCCAGCCCATGGTGCCCACCTCCGTTCATAAGCCCATGTCTCCCTGTCCCACCGCTCTGTCCTGGGCATTCTTCCCTCAATAAACACCCCCCTGTTCAGCTCAGGCTGGAGTCCTGCTTTCTTTCCATGCCATTGATCGCATCCCCGCTCATGCCGTGGCAAAGAACTTACGCAGGATGCGTGCTCCGCATCGCCTGCTCGCAGCGTCTGTGGCGTGTGGCTGCTGGGCCGGCCGAAGTCTACACCGCTACAAGCACCTTTAGCAATTATCTTTTTACTAAGAGTTCTAGTGTCAGTAATCAGTACAGTAATTCTTCTGAATCTATGGTTGCCTAAAATGGTTACTTCCAATCAATTTCTCAAGATGCATTTTAATGTCAGCAGTTTGGTTTTACTTAAAACAGGCAGCAGGTTCACCTCTTAAGAAACAATGACATTTTTTTCTGATAAGTTGACAAACTTTTTGTTTTCAATGGAAGGATGATAAATTCAGAATCTGCTCCTCTGAGAACGATTACCCTAAAACCACTTTTCTGTACCTTTTCTGAAAGAACAGGAAAATAAACAGCAATAACCACAACCTTTCTTCAGTTTGTAAAGGTTAATAGGTGGTTGTATATCCAATTTTCCATTTCAAAGGACAACAGAAGGCATCTTTGACTGATTGTTTAAACACTATGCATAAACTTAAATAACACTGTGAAAGGAAAGATCCTCTTTACGGGGATTTATGGGCAAGAATAAAAGCCTGAGTAAATTCCTACAAGAAACACTCACTCTCCCCCCATGTTTTTGTTTTTGGGGTTTGTTTTGGTTTTTGCTAGACAGAAAATACCAGTCTTCAAATACAGTTAGTATTACAAAAGCTGCAAAGAGAGGCCTTACTGTAGAGAATAACTTTGAAAAAGCAGCAGAAAATTGCACATTACATCTGGACATTTATGGACATTTGTATACAAGATACTTTTATTCATTTTGTGGTACTCTTGCCTATAATTGATATATCTCATATTTCTGTAAATAATCAATTGTGCCAATAGTGTTAGCGTTGGGAAAACATATAATCACACAGAGGCAATTATATGCAGGTGCTTTTATTATGCACGGGGGCATAGGGATCTCAGACCCAAATCTATGCCCACCAGACATGCAAACACTTATAGTTTTTGTAGTTTTACATAATACATTCTTAAATCCATGCGTAAATCAATGCGTAGATTAATACGTAAATTAATACGTAAATCAATACCTCAATCAATATTTCCCCTTAACTACTAATTATTTTGTCCCTGGTTAGTATCACAGGATCACACTTACTTTCTCTTTTGATTCATTTATACCTGACTTTGTTAAAACAATAGCATAGGCTGATTATGCTAACACTGTGTCTTGCTGTTTATACCCACCCTAGTTACAGTTTCCCAGAAATAATTTTTAACTCTATACTATCAATAAGAATGATATTAAACTGGAGTTTTTAAAGGTATCACTGTCCTGCCAGGATAGATTTGTTGTACAAAGTCACATGTGCACCAAAACTCCATTCTCTCCTTCATTTTAATGAAGCATTCGTTTTATATTAACTCTCTCAAAATCTTATGCAGACTCTTAAAGTGATTAATCCTGTAATCCTCCGTTTGCAAGAGTTTCAGTATACAGTGATGATCCTTATGCCTATTAAATTATGAAATATATCTAATTTGTAAATTAACAAACTAATTCTTTTCTAAAGTCTCATTCTGATTTATAAAGTACAATCTATACAAAAATCTAATCAAGACTGAAGTGATTATATAATCAGAAATAACAGAAAAATCTTTTTATTATATACTAATTAAACTTTAACTCCTTTATTAATCCCCTTGTTTTTCAAATGTTCATACCTTTCACAGCTCCGACAGATAACTGTTGCTGTGACACTGCTATGTTTTTTTTGTTTATATGACACTAAGTTCATGTAGGCCTTCCAAGCTTCCAGTAGTTCTTTCTTTTTCCCTTCTACAGATAATGTCTGGTCTTCAAAGGCAAAGTGCCTGAACAAGCCTGATAAGAATAACATGTTCAGGAGCTCTGAATTTCAGTGTGTCGGTCTCTCGTATTAAAAATGAAAGAAATATGACACAGACAAATTTATGTTACTCTCCCTATTTAACTTTTGTTTAATAAGTTCCAAACTGCAGCAAAGCCCTGCAATAATTTCTCGTATTTTCCAGCTGGTAATTTACATTATCAAGTCATGAGTATTCTTAGGTACTTTTGTTCTGGAGTATCCAAATAAGTATCAAAGCAACAAGGTACATAATTATTTTGGTCTTTAAAATATAAAAGGCACTAGGAACTAAAAAGTTCTTAAGTAGTGCTTAGTCTGGAAAGTTAAGAGAATTTTAGTTCTCTGTGTCAGTCATACTGTGCACAGAGTAATTTAAGCCCACAAACTTAGAGTCATTTTAATTCTCTTAGAGGTAAGAAGTGCCTATCCTGACAATTGCTGAATCTAATTAAGACATCACATGCTGCATTTTCTGTGCAATTTAGCTAACAAATTAAAAAGATTTGCATTTATGAATATATGAATTGTGACTTATTTCATGTTTTGCATTGGATAACATTTTCTATTAAGTCATATTAAAGCACTATAGATCCAAAAGTTTGAATAACAAGGCACTGAGGGAAAAGATATCCCAGACACCAGGGGGAAGCAAACAAACTAATAAAGGCATTTAAGCAGGAAAAAAAAAATTAAAATCTTTAAGTAAAGTAAAAAAAGATAGAGCACCACACTTTACTATGAGTTCCATACATAACATCATTTCTTTAGAGAAAATTTCTTAAGACACCTATGGGGACTTATGACTGAACATCAGAAATATCATGCAGCTTATTCTTAGCATATCAGAGCTTTACAGAAACACAAAGGCAAAACATACTTGTAAAAATAGTTGTATGCGCTGCACAAAAATATCCTCAGGAATAAAGTAGGCACATAGGATTTTCCTTATAGTATAGAATTTTGTGGTGGACAGCTAAGAAGGCTATGAAAATAGACTTTGTAAGGAGCAATTTGGTTTTAAACCTGACTGAATCAGAGCATGCATGTATTTGTGAGATTGCATATGTGTATATAGTTTTACATTCAGAAACAAAATGCAATAAGGGTGTGTAAATTTTGAGTTATTCCATCTGGAAATAGATCACAAAACAGATGAAGATGACAGAGGTATATTCTCAAGATATTCTGTTTGTTTTGTTGCAATGAAGTTCAAAAGGAATTGAAATAAAATCCCTCCACTCTGAGCACATTTTTAACCATCTCTATTGGTTAAAAACAGGCATCTGGGTTATAACTGATACTGTAAGATTGACAAGATATAAAAGTTCACTTTTACTTACATTCATGGGCTAAATTTAGCAATGCCTGGACAAGTGTAATTAAAGAAAATGAAATCTGATAATTCTAAAAGGCACTAATTGGTTTTGTATAATTTTGAATTGCATTAAGATAAAAGATTAATTAAAAATTAATACTTAAAAATCTCTTAAAGTGTTTTAAAACCTATCCAGTTCATACACTTAGAAACAATCTTTTTGAGTGATGTGTGAAATTCACAGAAGAGCATGGAATCAGTAGAAAATTAACCAACAACATAAAAGTTGATTTCAATTTCCATTTTATGGTCTCATTGGTTAAAATACTGAGTGATATAAAAGTTATTTGGATTTATCTCACCCTTTAGAAAGCCATCTGGTATATGAATCTCCTACTGTGAACCACTGTTTTAAGACCTCATAAGCTGAAATGCTGTTTCTTCAGAGAGTTCTCACTGAAATGAAATCAAGTCATATGTCGGATCTATACAAGTATCTACATAACACAAAATTATATCCAAGAATATTCAAATAATGTGTTAAGGACTGAAAAGTTAAGAAAAGACGTGGTATGGAAGGAAAATAATTTTCAGGTCCTTAAGTGCAGTAGTAAGCCTCAAGAGCTTAACCAGCCTCACCTGGGGCCTTTGCCCCATTTATCCCTGGACAAGAAGACCCATGTAGTGCTTGGTTCAGGGGTGTTTGGCCCTTGTCTGAGCTGTGCTGGAGGTCAGCTGGTGCTCACCCCAGTTACAGGTGTGATTATGCCCAGCCATGGCAGAATCACATCCAGGCTGGATCTGCAGCCTGGCTTTCCCTCAACCCTTGTCCATCTCTGTGGGCATATCAGACATCACTGGATCACTCATTACTGTGGTGTTTGTTCCCTTTTGATCTGGATTCTTGGCTGTCCCTGACTCTCACCTGTGGGTATGTCCTGCTCTCCAGAGCTGCAGGACGTGGCCTGGCCCCTGCCCCGGCTGACTGCTCAGCTCGGGTCTCCTGCACCTTGGGGATCTGCTCCATGACAGTTACACTGTGGAAGAGAATTGTTGCTTAGGTAATTAGTCAGCCTTTTAAAGAGCACTCAAGATTCAAGACCTTTTAAAGAACACTCAGATATTTCAGGAGCAACTTCCACAGTCAGGGGAAATAGATAAAAAAAGCCTCTCAGGAGTATTCGCACATCCATGTTCTACACAAAATAAGATTCTCATTTTGTTTAAGGACCTCCTGTGGAGTCTGTTTGTTTGGGACTTTGGCTCAGGGTCATTTTAGACTTAGGACAACTGAGAGCAGTCCCTTTCCTCTAGTGACTCTGGGGTGGGCTCTATATTGATTGGACTGAAAGAAATACCTAATAAATGAACTTCAGCAAACGGCTTTGGAATTGGTAACCTGGGAATTTATTTTAATTCAGAAAATTCAGTCTCCTCAGCACTAGAATATTATTTTATGGTAGGACTAATATATTTTCAGTTTATAAAATCATGTCTTATCTACGTGGTGGTTAGAATGGTAATAAGCTTATCTCTGCAAAGGCTTACCTGATTTCTCTGTCTTTACTGACCTTTTAGGGTTTTTTTCAAGTTTCTCTTAATTTGTGAAGTATCCTTTGAACAGTATTTAGTTGGATATTTGTTCTCCTCTCACATTCTTCCTGAAATAGGTTATTTTTCTGATGTTAACTCTGACTGTGACAGGGCCTATTGCTTTTGTTACAGGCCTTTGGTATCAGATTTCAGGGCCTTAATGGGCACGAAGAAAGAGACTTTAATGAAAATCACAGTGGGGTATATCTTACAGCCTTTCTGAGTGGTGATAGATGTCTCTAAAGTTAGGAGCATTAGGTGTTTCTGAAAAAGATGATCACACATTTTGATGCCTTTCATATTCTGGTGGAGGTTATTCTATTGTTCTTTTTTATCTATGATCTCATCAATTAATTATCAGATACTCCATCGTAGTCCTTTCATTTGTTTGAAATCTTTTTCTTTAAATTATCATCCTGTAAAAATGCAGCTTCTTAACAGAACATTCCCTGAAACACTAAACCTCTGTTCTGTAGCTTAAATGTTACCTTTTGAAAATCTGTACTGGTATGAATTCCTAATTCCCACCATTTCTCTTAAAATTCAAGCTTCAACAGAGAGTCAATTCCAGCCTAAGCCTATCACAACTAACAGTATTTTCTCTCTTTTCTGACCAGTTTAGGCACCTGACCTCAGCAGCTAAATTCTGCAGTCTCCAGCCAGCTGGGAAAATAAATGTCATTGGCAGGTAAGTAAAGCTCTTTCCTTGTACTGATCATTGCAGACATAAACTCTCCCTCTAGAGGAGGTCTGGTGGGTGATAGAAACAAAATAAAACATTGTCAACTCCTTTTGGCCCCTGAAGTTGGAACAAACAATATAAACCTTTTAAAGTGTTAACTGAGTCCTCTCTTTCCCATCACAGATGTTCCTCCTAAACTGTAAATCATTGTTAAAAAGAGAACAACATTATCTGAAAACCTTTTCAGGGGAAATTTTTAGGAGTCAAAGAGAATAAAATCTCCTTCCAAAAACAATGTTTTGGTTTTCTTTTAAATCCAGCAGAATTTTTTAAAGAAAGGAATTTATCTAATTTGTGGTTAACTTAGTCTCAAGGGTTGACTAAATGCTTGACTTTGGAGAGCATGTTTTTATCTAAGAAAGATCATATCATACACTTTAATATTACTTTAATATTACTGAGAAACTTAGAAATGTAGCTTGCTAAGACTGATTAGTTTTTTTCTATATTTAGAGAAAAATATGACTAAGCTTAGGAAACAGTATTGTTGGAAATTTTATTGAAAAAGTTACTGGGAAAACAGTAACCTAAGCAAAGTTGGACTTGGGACAATTTGTGAATGTGCAATCTGGGGGAGAACATAAAGGCTCCATTTTACTATATTTCAATAAAGACTGTTGGAGCTATGCAGCAGTAGTTCAAAATAATGGCTTTGATTTAGACCAGGGTTTGTGCCAAATTCTCTTATCACAGACCTGCTGGCAGAGGGAGTTTGTATGGTCAGTGAGCTTGTGCTTCTTATGATGCCAAATACCAGCTGTGGCTCCTGCAGAGGAAGTGGCAGGAACAGAGATGTTCCAGAGGAGAGAGAAATATATCTTGCAGGCAGATTTGTCTAGAGAAGATATTATCTATATTTTATCATTATTAAGGAGCTCTGCAAAAAACATCTGCCCTCCTCCAAGGCTGCATATTTTTTGTTGTGGGAGGGAGTGCTGGGATCAGAGAAGGAGCTTCCAGCAGACGAGCTGTTATGTAGATAAGCAGGCAGCCTTAACTGTGCTGCTCCAACATTGCTGAGGTTGGGCTCTGAATAAAACCTGCAAGAGTCTGACAAGAACTTCTGAAAGGGGCTTTGCTCTGACAGAGACAGGAAAATATATTTGACAATGTTTTATGAAAGTGTCAACATCAAGCTAATAAGATTTCCCAACCCTTTTGAATTAGTTTATTATTAACAGAGAATAATCAATTAATGTAAAATTCTACTGTGATTGAGGAAACAACTTTGATTACTTTTTGAGAGGGTTTTTGCCATGTGCTTTGCCATGAAGTAAAGCTGTAGAATAATAAATCCTCTCTAAACTGTTGCTTTAGACTTACCATTTATCTGATACTTGATCTGCAGCACAGATGTGCAGACAAAATAAAAAGTTGTATCTTATTGATAGATTCAGTAATGTTTTTAAATACTTTGAAATGCATTTGACTCATGTGTTTCCTGATGATTCTAATCCTTTGAATACAATAAATTAGATCTTTTTTCTCTCCTGCTTCTAAATTAAAGATCTTTCTAGGCTTTCATAACTTTTCTACCAAGGATCATGACTATCCTAATTCTGAGTTGTAATTATTGAATATTTTGAGAAAGAAGCCACAAGTAAGCATACAATAATGATCAGACAGGTAAAAAAAAAAAAAAAAAAAAAAAGCAGGTTTATAAATCTGCCCTAATGGTTTTTTTTTTTTTTTTTTTTTAATTGGGAAAAAAACCCATGGATCCAACCAGATTTTAAAAACTAGAATTATATTTAAGAAAAATATATAACTCTCTTAAAACAAAGCAGTGCCAAATTGACATATAATAGTGCTCTCTGTAGAAAGAGCAGTGAGACATAGGAAAAACAGTAATGTGGTAAAAAATACTGTGAAAATATGGAGTTGATGGATGGTATTGAGAAATGTGATTTTAGAAATCCACCACATGAAGAGCTGAAATTTATGAAGTCCTTAAAGTGAATTTCTTCTAACAACCTATTGATACTTTTATTTCCAAAAAAATACAGGATGTATGTTCTTGCTTTAAAGAAAATGTATTTCATATGCTTCTAATAATCTATGTATGGTTTTACATTTTGAATCTAACACTCAGTATCTTACATAACAAATTTCATACTTTTATTATTAATAATTTAAAAAAGCAAACCTATTGTTATTTCAATTAATTTTATTCTCTGATTCACCTTGCTTAATCAGGGAAATGGCTTAGAAAGTGCCTATTTCTCTAACCCCAACTTCCTTCACGTAACTCTATTGTTTTACATGAAATGTAGCTTTTTCTTTGGCTTGGTGAGGAAGAAACTGAGAATACATTTGTACATCTTTATTTTTTTTAATGGATTCTCTGTGCTACTTGAAGTGACTTATAGGAATGTATAAAATGAGAATGGAAACCCCACAGTGCAAATAGAACTTCCTTTTCAAAAATGTGCTTTCAAAGTCTTCTTCCCAAATGCATCCCTGGTGTAAATCAATTCCAGTAGCATTACACCGTGGAACAATTCAGATTTTCCTCTCCATGTCAGTGACCCACTGGTAATATCAATCTATCTGCCATGCTACTTTCAATTGTGTTTCACTCACATTTACAGAATTAGTTACACTTTATGGCAGAAAGTACTAAGCTAGCCTTTTTTTCCCCAGTACCTTCAGGAGTGAATGTAGTGTGAGTGAATTGCACCTTCTACTTATTTTTTCTCATGAGATGGAAGGAGCAGGTGTAAAAGATTTAATGAAGTGACTGCCAGGATGCAAGGGTCATTTGTGTGTAGAAAGTTATAAATTAGTTGGTTCTTAGGGGAAATTACCTTCTACCTTTACGATGTTGCCATTTATAAATTATCACTAAGCTCCTGGGAAATAGTAGTTTGAAAGTTCAGAAGAGAAACACCAAAATCCTTTTATATTTGCAGATATGTTGGAAAAGAATGCCTGGAAGAACTTGTAATATAATAATAAACATTCAAGGGAAGCTTTATAACCATAAATTTTGTTTGCTTTTGCAAAAGTTGGCTGAAATATACATATTAAAATCCTATTTGTATAGACAGGATAAGTCTGTGGTCAATGGAGACCAGTTTACTACCTGAGGTAAGTAAATCTGCCAAGTCATAATACTTTTTGTAAGATGCTTTCTTACCCTCCTCAAAACATCTTTTTTTGTCTAAAAAAATTTATAGATGGAATAGTAAGCATTGAAATTCTTTTATTATTTATCTCCTATGCAATTCTTCAGGGTTTTGTTGGGGAATAATGGTGGTATGAACACCTTTAAGAGAAAGACCGTAGCTCTGCTATATCATTATATGGCAAACCCAGACTGCTAAGAATAAGCTCCTAAAAAGCCATAAAATCTATAAAAGTAATGTACTTGTCTCTTTTGTTAACTCATCTGAGAAATATCACAGTATTCTTGGAGCTGAAAGAGTAGCTTCAGCTGGTATCAACTGATATGGTAAAAGGAGTCCCATAAATACAAAAGTTTGAAACAACTTCCTCAAGAACTGACTTATTCCTGTTACTATTCTTAAGCAGATATTCAGTTGATGGACAGCTGATTAAAAAAAGTATGTTCTATAACAAATTTTAGGCTGCATAATTTTAAGCATTTGTTTTAGTCTTTTTTTCTCCCTCCTAAATAGACACTTGATATAACACTATAGCAATAGAAAAACATGAAATTGTAAAGAGGATAAAAATGCACATTCCGTAAAAATACATTCTGTATTTTGGTAGCTGTGAGGAAGGTGGAGACTATTTATCCTGTCCCTTTTTGTGAAAATCAATAAAATTAGAGAATGTTTTTCAAATGTTTTGAAACATTAATTATTACTTAGGGGGACAATTTTGTAAACATTTGCCCCATTGCTACTTTTAAAGATTCTACCAGAGCCTTCCTTTTTTTTAGTTAGAAATTTCTTTCTAATTTAGGATAAATGCAAGGCAGTTTATAGCCACTCTGTTTTGCTCTTCTATTTAACAACCTTTTTCTTTTCTAGCATTGATTTCCTCCTTGCTTCCACAATTGTATTTGCACTCATTCTCTGGCATTTTATCACTGTGTTCATGAAGTTAAATTCTTCTGCTCCCAACACAGGAAGGTCAAACACCCTTTCTTCTCATCATACAATTTAGATGTTAGTTGCAAAAATCCAGGTCTGGGACAATTTTCCCTGAGTGTGGATGACCAGTAGTACATCTGTGATATCATTTTGTAGAGGTTTTGCTTAGCTATGAACACTCCTCTCTTACTTAGAAATACCTTGCTAGATCGAGGAATGTCAGTGCTGCATTCAGAAGCACCTAAAGTTTGCATCGTATAGTGTTCAGTATGCAAGCCCTGTTCCTCTTCCCATTTTTTTTGGTTTTTTTTTTTCCCAATTTTTCCCAAATTTTTGTTGAGGTTTTTTTAACATGAATTCAGAAATTTTATTAAACTTTGTGATATGGTACTTTGTATTGCTAAATGTTATCAAGTTTATTTTGTTCTCTTCCTCGAAATCTTCAGGTTCTTCCAGCATAACATTTTAATCGTCTCTCGTGTTGATGCAACTGACTTTGTGCCTTCAATAGATTTCCTTAACAAGCTGCTTCTTTTGGCCTTGTCAGTAAAATCAATTATGTTCTCTACGTCTGGTTTTCAGTTAACTGGTTTATAAAACATAGATCTATGATCTTATCCCACTTTATCTCATTTTCTCTTTATCCCCCCAGCTAATTTATTAGACCTCTAAGAAATACTCATTTAGAATATTATCTAATGCCATGGCACTATCGTGGCATTTCAGAGTAGGCTGCAATAGATTATATCTTATCTGCAGTCACCAGTGCTCCTACATGGATATTCCTTTGACTGCACTGCTCTCAATTTAACAATATTGAAAGTACAGTGTAGCAGAAAAAGTAGTTTATAATCATGACAAACACAATATTCTTTAAGGAGGTTAAATTGCATTGAAATATCTCCCATCAGCTTAAGAAGGAAAAGGATCCAGATATTGAGTGTGATTAAATGTTTACACAACTGCATCAAGCCGGCTCCCTCTATCCTGAGGGATTAGACAATAAAAAAGCTGTTAAATGGTCTGTTTTTCAGCAAATACATGGAACATATGTCATGCAACATTTTTTATTAGCTCACATAAATATATACGGATAGATAGATTCATATATCTTTTCAAGTGGACTGAATAGAACTTCGTATTTTCTCTTTTGCAATTCTCTGATTAGTGGATTCTTCATTCAGTTCCTCCTGCCACCTTCATTCTCATATTTTCTATTCAAAATACCAAATCGTGTATGTCAAATATAGTCACACTATGCATGGCCTCACTTTGCAAATAAAGACAAAGGATGCCACCATTATGTTATGTTGCATCTATTCTTTGTAATCTTGCTGAGATTTTTCACTGTATAGCAATAATCCAGTAAAAGTGGATGGCTTCTGAGAGTAGCTGGATAACATGATCTTCTGTGAATATTATTTCCTATGTCAATTATGATCTCAATATTTTACATTCAGTGAAAAAATCATCCTTCCTACTGGATGTTTGAAACAGAATCTAATAAAGTGCATGAGGAATCTCAGTGAGCCCTTCTTTTGGATCAGGTCTGGTTTGTGCTTTATTCTTGTTATTAAGAAAGTTATTTTAGTGAAATGGTTCAGGTTAGTATGCTTTCAATTATTTCACAAAGAGTTACATTTATTTTCCTAGCATACTAAAAGTCTCTGAGAATTATTCTCCCTCCTTCAGGAAAGCATTGAGTTAGATATTTAATTAAGTGTTATGCAGCTTCAGCTATCATTTACTTCATCTGTAGAAATTGCATTGTTCCAGTCCTATTCCAGAATAATAAACTGCATGTCTAAGTGGATTAGATCATGGAATCGTTAAATGTTTTGGGTTGGAAAAGAGCTTAAATATCATCTTCTTCTGTGGGCAGGGACAGGGACACCTTTCACTAGACCCGGTTGCTCAGAGGGATGTTCCCCTCAGCTTTGTACATATCATATTTTTATAATCTCTGATCTCTCTTTTAAGTGACTTTAAATGCTTGACTGAAGCTTCCAGGCCACAAATAATAGCCTGAATCTAATCAAAAGGTGTCTTAATCAGAGCAGATTGTTTTACAGTTACACATTCACTGTTTTGAACTTCTTGGATACCAAGGGGGAGACTTGTGCATTTCAAAAGAACATTGCACTGTAATGTTACGTGTCAGAAGATATAGAAAATATAAGAACACAGTAAAACCAAATAATTAACATTTCTTGTCCTATTGAATCCCTACCTTCAGATAATTTTCAGGGTAAAAATGTTGTTAGAGATTTGCATATAGACACTGTTATCAGTGAATTGAATTTGAGAATTAGAGTAAATAAATAACCATTCTTTCAGAATCACTGAATTGTGTAAAATGAATTATTCATCAATGAATACAGAATTAAGGATTTGAACTTTGTAATGATCTTTGTAATTGTAATAAATGACTTTATCCTAAATCTACATCTCTGATGTACCTATGATGTATCTCTGATGTACTAATTCATTATTAGTCATGTTATATTTCCTTTGTCAATACAAGTTTCTCAGTGTCATTTATGAAAAAAAACCCTAACTTTTTGAGATATAAAGGAAGTAGCATAGTGCCCTGGTTATTTCTCAGCTGGGATAGGAGATTTTCACAAGAGTGGCTGAATGTGTTTCCATTCTTCCTTTTTAATAAAATTGATGTGCTATTAAGAAAGTTCTTTTCCTCAAATTGAAGACTAAAGAAATGTCTGGAAAAATAGTATTTTTAAGAGGTTTCTTAATGATTTTACAGACTTAACTATTTATGAAAACTTTGCATTTTCTTAATAGAAATTCTAATCAAATCAATGAGAAAAATCAAATTCTGACTCTCAAATTAAAGTGGGAGATGAGTTTAGATAGTGGATAATGAAATTTTATTAAACTGTTTCCATAAAACCTTTTTTTTAATTCAAAGTTGTAGATGAATAAGAATATAATATGCTAATGAAATGTGAATGTGATTTTTTTCAAACATGTTTTTATATTATAAAGCTATAAAAAGTGGGTTTTTTTCAGTGGTTATATATTTAAAAATTTACTATGGATTTTTACTATTTCATTTTTTTGTTTAATTTAAAGGCTTTTTAAAATTCTAATATCTAACCTAAATTACCCCTCTTTAAATTTTTAACCATTACCACTTGTCCCGTGACGACAGTTCCTGGTGAAGAGTCTCTCTTCAGCTTACCTTCCCTTCAAAATCTTTCAGGATATGCCATTCAGGATACTTTATAGGGAAACAAACAAACAAACAGAATCCAATTCCCTCTCTCCCCTGCCAAATAGAACAACCCAAAAACTTCCCAAAAAGCAAAAAGTCAAACTACAAAAAAGAACTCAACCAAGGCCCGCCTGTATTATGTTCATTGAAGGGGCCTTTTCAAAACATTTTTTCTTTCTATTTTACTCAAGTTACTTATCCAATTCTAACTTGTCTTCTTCATAATTTGTGGCTCGATCAGAACCAGAATTGTCTCACACTGGTGGAAGCCAATACTTCATCTGACTTGGTGCTACTTGGTGCCTTTTTTCTTTTTCTTAGGTATATTTCTTTCTTTTCTAATGTCTAAAATTTTGGTTGAGTCATGTGGTTGTCCCATTTCTCATGGTAAAAGTTTTGCTTTCAATTCTGAGCAATTTGCCATGGCTAGTGCCTCTCTAGATTTGCAGATAATAACCTCAAAACAGTAATTGATAAAAGAAAAAGACTTTTTCTGCCTTTCTGCTCTTTTAAAAATGAAAAACTGTGTGTCAGAAATAGAGTAGTTTGATACAAAAAGTCCCAGAATTTAGCTCTTCACCTTCCTATAGACAACAGCACTAAGTGAATATTCAAGAAAGGTTAGAAAAAAAAAAAAGAAATAAAAATTGTTGGGTTTAAGAGAACAAATTTCTTTCACATTAGTGATTTGGGTAAATGATTTATACTCAGAGAATGCCAGGTTGGATGGAGCCCCAAAGATCATCTGGTCTAACCTTTTTTGGCAAGAACACAGTCTAGACAAGATGGCCCAGCACCATGTCCAGGTGAACCTGAAAAGTATCCAGTGTTCAAGAATCCTCCAGTGGAGATTATTCCAATGGCTGATTTTTCTCACTGTGAATTTTTCTCTTGTATCCAATCATATTTTTCCCAGGAAAAACTTTTATCCATCATCCCTCATCTTTTCCATGCAACACCTTTTAAACAGGGAATCTCCATCTGCTATATCCACCTGTCTCTTTTTACCTCACATGTGGATTCCTACTGCCTCACAAATACTAAGTATAACATTAATTTAATATGTAGGATGACATCTATCACCATCTTAACACATCAATATATTTTAATTTACTAGTTCAGTCTAATTATAAAATTCCTTACATGGTCTACAATCCGTAAGTCTTTTTGAAGCTATGTCTTAACAGAATAATTTGTAATGATTTTTACCCGAAACTAATATACAGACAATATTATTTCTCTGTAAACATGATACTTTGTAAACCCCAAGACAATGGATTTATGATATTCTAACAAAAGAAAACAGGAACAGGAATTTATTTACATATACCTAAAAGGTTCTTTGGCTTCAGAAAGAAGTACAAGAAAATAAGCAAAAAATGGTGAAAATGAGGATTCACACCAGCAATTGTTCTGAAAAAGACAGTAGTCATTTTTTTTATATATATATATCACTGTTCTAAAAGTCTTTAAGAAATGAGAAGTGAATATTCCTGACTGTAAAAAATTATGCTTATTAGATGCAACTTCTCTTTGAAGTACGGGGAAATGGGGAAATCCCATTCTAAGTGGGATCTTGGTAGAATCTGTGTAGGATGCTTCCTCTCAGAGAAGCATTTGAATAAACCTGCATTAATGGATATCTGGAGGTCCAAGGAAGAGACCAAGAACTGAAAGCCCAACATCCATCTTTTTGGTCAAAGTGGACAGCAATTTAGTCACATAAGGAGAGAAAATTTACATTTTACCTTGGTATAAATTGTGTGCTTAATTTCATTGACACTAGAAATATTTTTATTTTTAGTTGCATATTTCTTTCCTCCAGCTTAAGTAGTGTTGTAAAGTACCTGGATAATAACAAAACATTTGTTACTGAAAGACACAACAAGGTTTACTAAGTATATTAATAAATATTCAAGTTTCACAATGTATTTCTTGGCCAAAGGCTAAGAATAGGTATCGATTTCACGTGTCTGAGACAAAAGGAAATGCTGCGCTGCAGAGGCCAGGAGAATCAAGGCACCACACTGTAATCAAGGCTGCTGTCTGGAGAGTTGGATGTGTCCATCCCTGAAAGTTAGTATGGAGATGATCTTTTCTGGTTTCTGCAATTCCAAAGTGTCTAGACTTGGAGGACCAAAAATTCCAAGCATAATGTCACTATGAAATGACAATGAAAATATGTGGTTTTGGATTAATGATGTATTTGTTTTATAATGTAATTTGGAATAGGCTGAAAGTACATATTCATGGTGAATTCTAATGTCAGCAATAAAAATGCAACGTACCTTATAACTTTAAAAAATTTTAACATTGTCTTTGAGATATAATTAATTAGATTGGAATATTTATCAAAGAGTTAAACAAATTTAAGTATTTGATACAAAAAATTCAACTCTGTTTTGGGTTGTTTTCAGTTTTTTCATTCATTGTCAACAATTTCAAATTCAAGCAAGGAGTCAAAGATGCAGTTGAAGTAGTTTTTAATGTCGAGAAAGCTAGTAAAAGACAATCACCATAGGATCCTCACTTCATTCTGTTTGTGTACCAAAGGCCAAAGATTTCTGCATGATAAAGACTGTGGTAGCCCCTGAGGCTGTAGCAGAGTTTTAAAATATTCTCTACGGGAGAGTATGTGATGAAATTGGAAACCTGCATATACTTAGATACACGACTGTGAATCTCGGTCACTTGAAGGAGCTCAAGATAATCTCTGCCAGATTTTGAATCGTAATTTCAGGATAAAGTGTTCTTGAAAAGTTATTTATATTCCCTTGATGTTTACATAAATTGAGCTGAGGACTGATCCCTTGCTCTAAAACAGGCTTGATACTCCAGGATAGCAGAATGCAATCATTGTCACTTGTTGAATGTTGAAGTCCTAGCTTCCATGAAAAACAATAAACTCTTCAGCTAGTGATAACAGCAGTACAACACATCTTCTGTTGCTATTTTGCCCATTTTGTCACTATTCAAGGGAACAAAACTCATATTTAAGTTTATACAAAAGCAGTTTTGTACCATTCATAAGTTACAATTTTTATTCTTCAGCTTTAACTGTGATTAAAAGTTTCCTCTGCCCTTTATGTTGTCTCTTCATTTCATGGATATTTTCTTAAGTCAGCACTCTTATATAGATGAAATTTGCTAGAACTTAGCACTTCAAAGAGACTCACCTCCCTGTGAGGTAGAAAGAGAGTAATAAATAAGGCTTTTGTTTTTAAGGATCTCTGCTTTTTTCTTATGATTCTATATCATTTTGCAAAGCAAAATTTGGAACAATTATAGCTCCAAGCTGTTGCTTAATATTATCATTATTCAATAGTTTTCAGCATCAAATAAAACTTTGTAAAATCAGAGTTATTTATTTATTTATTTAATCTTTTTTTTTCTTTTTTAATGACATTTTGCTATACCCACAATACTGATACTGCTTAATAACATATCCTATGAGTACTATTGGTAATGGAATTATTTCAGTGTAGGAAACAATTTCCTCTTTTGTGATAGAAATGCAATTAAAAATCTCTGAGCACCCTAAGTTTTGTAAGCTCTTGAGCTGCCTGGATTTTTAAGACACATGTTCACATGTATAACTTACTGATAATTATGTGGACACGCGGCTGTATCTTCCCCTGTATTGGTCTGAAAGAGAAGCTATAGTAATAGCTTAATTAACTTAATATAGTAATTGAATATGCTATACAACAAAATAAGGCTTTATAGGAGAAATATATTATTGTACTTTACTACTTCCATTTTCTTGAGAAAAGTAGTTTTATTTCAAATCATACAATTTTGATAAAAATTTGGAAAAAGACTGGATGAATAAGAAAAATGTTTTCCTATTTATGTGGAAGAATTTATCTAAGAGGTATTTCCATGTAATGATAAGTGTCACTTTATTTAATGTGAAATACTGCTAATTATGTCTTTGTTTCTCTGAATATTTTTCTACTTCCAACCCTGGTATTTCTGTTCAAAATTACTCAAGTAAAACATCTCAAGGCTTCTTTGGACTGTGGTGCAGCAATAGGACCTTTTAAATACCAAACTAACTATCAAATTTAAAGTGGCTGTGTTTTATAGAAAATTATATCCTGAAACACATTACAATTAATTGTTAGCCTGTTTGTGTCTTTTGCTTCACAAGAAAGGAGAGAAGTATCTTCATGGTATATTCATGGTGCTATTTTCTTTAAAAGAGACACCAAAGTAAGATGAAAAAGTTTTTTCACTGAAAGGTAGAATGTGGAATAAAGTCATACTGAGATTTATTCTTCAGTTACAGAACCATAAAAAAACTTAAACAGTAAGAGAGTATTTATTTGGGAGTAAGATGGCATTTGTTGTTCTTTTGTTTATTTCCCTGTAGCTCAGGAAAACACATGCAGTTTTGTGAAACTTCCAGTACTGTGCTTGCTCTGCACAGGATAGAGTTAATTTCCTTCATTGTGGCTGGTGTGGGCCTGTGTTTTGGATTTGGGATAAAAACAGTGTTGATAACACAGGGATGTTTTTGTTATCACTGAGTAGTGTTTGCACAGAGCCAGAGCATTTTCTGCCTCTCACACCACCCCACCAGCAATTAGACTGGGGGTGCACAAGGAGCTGGGAGGTGATGTCAACTGGAAAGCTGAGCCCAACTGGCCAAAGAGATATTCCATAACATATGGCATCAGGTTAAGCATATAAATAAAAGCTGGGTGAAAAAGTGGTGGGACATTTGGAGTGATGACCTTTGTCCTCCCAAGTCACCACTACATGTGATAGAACCCTGCTGTCCTGGGGATACAGAATACCTACCTGCCCATGGGAAGCAGTGAATGAATTCTTTGTTTTGCTTTGTTTGTTGTGAGCAGCTTTTTGTTTCCCTGTTAAGCTATCTTTATTGCAAGATGAGTTTTACTACTTTTACCCTTTCAATTCTCTCCCCACCCTGAGAGGCTGTCCAGAGTTTAGTTACCAGCTGGAGTTAAACCACATGTGTTTATGGCACAAAGTATGTGACAAAACATGACTTTGTTCTCATGACTGGCATTCTGATCTAGTTATTTCATACCCAAATTCTGAGCATTTTGGTTAGACCATGGCGTTAATAGCACCAAGGTCATGGGTTTGGTCCCTGTATGGGCTATTCACTGAAGATTTGGACTTGATGATCCTTCTGGCTCCCTTCCAGCTCAGACTAATCTGTGATTTTGGGATTATGTGCTGTAATATCTGCTGTATGTAGCATAAGCAGAAAGAAGACTCATAAGGAGAAAGAAGATTGGCTAGTGTGAGCAACAAAATCAAAACCAGAATGAAATTAGGAGTGAAATTTAAGAATAGCCTATTTGAAATTACAAAAAGGAAAATGCAAGTCAGACTAGTTTGTGTGTGTGAAACTCAAATACTATTTTCCACACCAGTCTACAAACTATCTAGGAACTATTAAACATAGCCTGCATGCACATATTTTCTAAACAAGTTCATCAAAATTATACGTAAGAAATGCTCTCACAGGAACTACCTTGCCAAGAAAATAAAGGGTTTCTCACCACAGTCCTGAGTTCACAGCCTATAGCATCCTCTGTTTTCTAAACAACTTTGGCTTCTGAGGGTCAAGTTTATCCTGGCTTTCTGTTGCAGAGATCCTTAATGGGCAGAGATTATGCTATGCTTTAAATTTAAGCCTCTGGAATTAGTATGCTACTTATTGCCAATGCCTGTATCTTTTTAATCTTCCTTCTGTTGGGTGAAATTAAAGGAAAGAACAGGCAGTTAAAGATGTTTCCAGCTTTTGGCAGTATGCATCTATACTGTTTAATAGGTGACAATTCTAGTGCCTGCAGAAAAGTTTGGGGTTTTTTTATTGACTCTCCATTTATCTGGATCTGTGGAATAAAAACTACAGGATTTTTAGGGAAAAACCCAACTAAGCAAACCAAGTTGAAGAATATCCACTTGTTCACTTTATACTGCTAAATCGCTGAACAAAACTTATTTGTTTTCCATTACAAATATTTAAAGGATCTTTTCCATTTCAACCTCAGTTTTCCATAAAATACATGTTCAGATTTTCTGGCTGACTGTTGTGTGGTATGTGCTCAGTTGTGTTGTCTCAGTAAAGGCAAGGTGACTGAAGCCAAGCAATTTAACACATTGACTACTAAAATTTCAACAGCAAACATGGAAATCAAAATCTCACTGGCTCCTTGAAAGTAATTGTTTTTTCTTCATGGAAATAGTGTTTTCCAACCTGTTTTTCATAAAAGCAGATTGTTTTCAAACATCTTGGCTCTGGATACAGATGGCTCTGATTTGATTTTGTTTTGAAATGCTCAGCACATCTCTAATTGCACAAAAACATAATTTAAATGTCTGACTCTGCAAATTTGTTTTGTTTTGCATGAAGTACAGTAGAGGCTTTAGTAGCCTGTGATGGGGGAAAAAAAATTTGAAAGTAAATGTTTCTATGTTAATAAGGAAGAACAGCTTCTCATCACAAAATGTAACTTCAAAAGTGTTTTTTAACTAGAGGCACTATCAAATGAAACAGGGAAAGCAGCAGAAAAAATGAACCTTGACCATAGCATCTGGACATCAATTTCCAGAGGAATAAATTGCCTTAAAATTATTCATTGTTCAGAAAAATCTCAGTATTAATGAAACATATGTGTGTGTGTGTGTGTGTGTGTGTTTTTGTAGTATGTACAAATGAAGTACTTTGGCACTTTTTCAATAAATAATATACACTTGTAAAAAATCTCAGTTCATCAGATTCTATTTTAATTACAGCTTCAGTTTTCTTTCCAGGTGTAGCTGAACCAGTTGAAGAGATTTTTCTTCTCAGCAACTCTTCAGAACATTCTGGCTGGAAGTTGCTTTCCCTCCTCCCAGCCTTCAAATGTAAACACTCTTATTTTTCTTCTGTTAAAATGACCCAGTTCAACATTAGTGATAACACCATCAGACTTGGCTGTCTCTGGGCTGACATTGCACATATTCATATTTGCACTCTCACAAGTGAAAAGGTGTGAAAGGATTAGCTGAAAAAAGCACTCAGTAGGACCACACTATTTTTGGAAATCTGAATTTCTGTGATATTTGTATAGAATAAATTCACAGCAAATGAACACAAAACAAGTAAACCCCTGCTATGTGACATCTTACCACTTAAAATTAAATTATTACTTGTTCTTATTATATCACAGCAGTCATATCATACCTTTCCTGTCAGAGCCTTGATTCCTTTTTCTGTGTTCCTGCAGGCTTAACACCAGTTTTCCAAATCATACCATTATGTCATTTATATCTTTTTTTTCCTGCTCCAAATAAGGCAGATTCAACAAGAACACTAGCAGTAGTTGGTACTCTCAAACAATCTATTATTGTAATAGGAAGCTGTGCAGATGTACTTGAACTTTGCTATTTTTCATTTCAATTTGGATTTTAATAAAGAAGAACTAAATCAACTAACTGCTTGAGTAAGACACTGAAGACAAGATAAAAAGAATTTTACTCTTTTTTTTAGGTCTCAAAATGACAGAAAGAATAATTTTTGTTTCAGACTATGTATCCCTGTAACAGCAAAAAATAAAGACATCTTGAGAGCGCAAAAAAAAATAGGAACAGCCAAGTATATTTCAAGATACTCTATTTTGAAGAAAAAATCAAATGTAGGAAAAACATGAGAAGGGCTAATGTTAGGTTGTCAGCATATTTGAGGTAAAAGGCATCATTTTTATTTTCTTGTAAAACATATTTATTTCACTGAAAGGGAGGAAAAAATAAGCCTTTAACAAACACCTAAATAATAGATCATATAATAAAGTTTCAATCTGCTTTGTGCTAAGTGAAGTAGGAGGTGAAGCTGACTGAAGATGGAAGGTCTTGGTATGGAAGGAATGTGTCTCCTTTAGTACTTGGTGTAGCTTTTCCATTTTATTTTAAATTAAAAGAAAAGGAGTTAAGTTATTTTGGGGGAGAGTTTCCTTGGTGAGCTTTGGTGGTTTTTTTTTTGTCTGGAGCTTTTAGTTTTACATCCATTCTTGGCTGCTTGGCAACTGAGAGAATATCACAATGTAACAGATTGCATAAGTGAGATCCCTGTGTAGTTGTACCTAAGGGAAATTTCTTTGCTATAGTTGATTTAAATTAAAAAATGTTATGAACTCAATTTATCAAGACATTGAAGATACTTCAGGCTTCTGAATAGTCTTGCTGACCTCAGTTGACACCCTTATCTCACTGCCATCCTTTCCCACAGAGGAACGATTTTCTATGTAAAGAACTTTAAATTATAATGGCATGTGGTACTTTAGATCTTCCTAAATGTGTCTCTGGAATATTATGTAGTGATTCTTCCCTACCATTGAAAACACACCAGTCTATTGTGTAAATTTGGAGTCTCAGTCTTGCATCTTGATATGTTTATTGAAAAAAGACTTATGTGAAAAAAAAACCTTATTAAATTGAGTTAAAGGATAAAATTTTAGTACTGTTAAAAAAAAATGAGGCTCCTTCTGCAGAGCCCTGTAAATTCATTGGTGGTTCAGCAAGCTTAGTTTTTTCAGTCATGCACTTTCTTTATTCTTAAGGCGATGATCATAGCTTGGAATTTATTCTTTACATTTTAAAATCTGTTATTACAGGTTTTTAAATTAAAATTAGTTGTTCTCTAAACTGCACCCACCTGAAGACCAAAGAGGTAAAAAAAAGAATTTTTTACTCACTCAATTAAATCTTCACTGAGTTGTCAAAATATGAAGACCATAAATAAAATAGCCAATAAAATGCTGAATGTTTTCTGTGAAGTGCTTACTACATGAAAGATATCAAATATCCAGAAGCTCATGATTTCTATAGTACGTAATTATAACTACAGGTTTACCATAAATATTTTACAGAACAAAATGCAGAATCTTCTATAACCCCCCAAAAAGATCAGAACTTTAATTTCTCAAGTGTTCCTTCATCTCAAATCTCCCAGGCTCAGCAGGACTGCCACATGTATTTGTGTGCTCAAAAAACCGAGTGTAAAAAGATAATATTGATTGAACCATTATATATTTGAGGTCTCGTTCTGAGATTAGGAAAAACAAGGTGAAGAATAGGTATTCAAATTGATATTTGGCACTGCAAAGAGAGCAAGCATTTTGAAATTAGTTACACCTGAAAGATATATAAGGATGTCTATGCCAGGAGCTGGCCACTAGGAAATCCATGAGCATGGATATGCAAGAAAGATATCACAGATGCCGGCACTTCTATCAAATGGACATAGGTGTTTCTGGAAAGGAGATGTGTGGAAAATCCCATTGTTCCTGTACGCTGCAAAGTGAGACCTGCAAAGTGAGAGACAGAAGGTATCATGTGAAAAACATGTCTAGAAAGAAAAGTGTTTTAACTTTTAGTTAATATTTCATAAAAGATCATTCATGTTGTCATATCTTGCACTCACAAATCCCATCCCTGTCCCTTTAGGCTGAGCTTTTAAAAGACATTTCTTCCACCTTTCTGAGCACATCTCAGCCAAGCAGGATGATTTCAGGAGGCCACTACCATCCAATTATTGATCTAATTAAGAACAGAATAAAGGAAGCAGCTACTTCACTTTTTTATTGAAGAATGTTGGGCAGACAGAACCCTGCCTACTGCCATAATACAAATAAAATTCCTCTATGCCTTGATTTGCAGAAGATGTTGAAAAGAAAAAAAAGCAGTACACGAGATGGATAATTTTGTTGGGCTGAAATGTGATTTGTCATTGCCAATGACAGGCAGACTCCAGCAAATTCAGTAACAGAAGTGTCTATGGACTTAAAAGCTTCAGCGTCAACACTGCTTATAAAATTCTAGAGTCTCGGCCCTCGTTGTGTTTCCCTGTTGGGTTAATCATTTTACTCATGAAGAAGTAGCAGCACAAAGCCATCATAGAACTAAAGCCTCAGGTAGCCTGCTCAAAACTTTCTTACAGGTGTTATGTAGTTGTGTGTAGAATAGGTTTAAAGAAGTTTTTCTCCAATAACGCATACTTTTCCTGGTGTCTTGCAGGAAAGGAGGAAGAGCTAACTCCAGCAAACTTTGCACAGTCAATTTGACAGATTACTGCTGTTTGAAAAGTAAGCATGACATGTATGCTTGATGGCTTCAAAGTGCTGTAAATTGCCTGTAGTTTCAGACTTTCTGTCCTTTTTCAGTCACTAGGACTAAGATGGAAAAAAAGCAACCTGATGAATGGAGGTATCCAAGGTTTTAAAATAGAAAACAACATAATGTTTTACTTGTCTCTAAAGCCCTTGAAACTGAAATGCTCCTAAACTGTGCTGAACTTGAATAATTCAAGAGTCACTTATACACAACTCCTACAATATCCAGCCTTAGAAACACAGAAATAGTCTTTGCAGTGACAATTAAATACCTTACCCTGAGGAATCAGAGCATATTTTCTAAAACCATCTACCAGATGAGGGAAATATAAAATTTCAAAGTCTGGAGATTCTAAGTTTTGCAGTGCGAAAGGTATAAAATAACTTTACCTCTTGAACAGAGTATCATTACTGACAAGCAGTGAGCAAGTTCAGGTACCACAGTGGTGTCAGTTTTTTATCAAGATTGTAGAACATGGAACAGAAAAACACCTGAGGCATTCTGACATGTTTCCTCACTTCTTTTCACTTGTACAATGTTGCTCTAACCAAGTACAGTAAACCGTTCTGACTGCAGGACTGTGACACCTGTTCATCATTCTATTGGCATGTAGGTAACAGAGATTTGAGTCTGAGCGTGTTCTTGGTGATAACAGCAAAAGAAATAGATAATTACAAATAAAAATAAAATCCATTACACCATGTTTCATAAAATGACAGATTTTAATCACATTGATGGTTTTATAGATTTTCTGAAACATAATATCTACACCTCTTAAAAACTTCATAAATATAAACCCTTTTTTTACTGTTGAAAGAAAATATTTGTTAATATGTTTTAGACAAAGTTAATGAGATCCAAATTCTAAGATACGTTCACTTCAGTGGAACATTCCTCTTATGTGCACAAAGCGCAACTATTTCTTAAATGATCCTCCTTAAATAGACACCTGAAACTAGAAACAAAGTAATTAATAGGTACAATAGAAATTATGTTCATAGACTGAAGAGGAAGAAGAAAATATTTTTTCCTACTCTAGAGCAAGGGTGACTGTGATTTCAACTATATATATATATTTTCCACATGATAAATGTAGAAACGTTTTTTCCAAAAAGAAAGTAAATAAATGCCAAATATGTTAGTTTTTGATGGTATATTTTTCTCATATTCTGTATATGGAAACATTCACTGTAGTCAGTGAGATCCTAGAGATTGAAGCCAAGATACTGAAGCAAGTAGAAAGAATCTTTTTTGTTAGTTTACATTTTATAAACTGTAGAATGCGCTATCTTTTAATTATTTTTATTTTTAATGGAAATGTGTTCTTCAAACACTAGAACTTATTTATTAATAAATTTAACTGTAGAACTCACACCAAGGACTTTCATATCTAGAAGTGAAATGTATAAAAACATCCAATACTGAAACACTTTCACAAGCTCCTGGCTTTCCAAAGTACACCATCAGATTATCCAGGAGATTGAAAATTATTTTACCATATAAGCAGTGTAAGCCAATTTTTAAAGCAAATTGAAAAATAATAATAAAAAAAGTTCAAGAAACAACCTCCAGGGACTTTTCATTACAGCAGAAAAGAAATAAAAAGCATTTCTGAACAGTGACAGGATTTGTGATGATGCATAAGCTTTTGTTACTCATTTTCATAGCCTGATGTGGTACATCTAGAGTAAAGATGATAATTTTTAGTACTGTGATGACAAGCATCAGCTGCTACTGTCCAAGTAAATATTCTACATTCCTGGAAGTGAGCAGCAAAGGCTCAAAGGGTATTCTCTATGTGCCTAACTTTTGAAGTAGTAAATTAGTGATTTCTTCTGTGATTGTACTTACCTGGGTAGCCCTCATTAAACTCACAGCTGACTCTTGCCATTGCTGTCTTTCCAAAAGTAGCAGTTATTCTTTTGTTCAGTGGGAATAAATTATTTTCTGACATCCCTCAGACAGGTGGTACAAAAAGAGAGCCTTTGTTTCCACAGAATTTTTGCATCTCTGTGAAGCCATTCCGTATATCCATAGATATGAACTGCTTTCTCCTTAGTTTTCCTTCATCCACTCTTATTAATGTTTAAAATAGGAAGCCCAACTTTGAGCCACTGGCTTTGAAGTTTGCAACCAATATTGAGATCTAAAAATTCTTCTGTTACAATGTCTGGTCTTTCTGTGTGTGAACGCTAAAAAGAGTCAGCACTGAGGCTTTTTCTTCCTTACTTTCTCCTGAACATATTCTTAAAGAAATGTCAGAGAAAAGAAATTCTAGGACCAAACTGTAGAATAATAGTTGCTTTTCATAATTTTTATATCTTCTTGACAGATTAAATCTAGTTGGGCATGAGTGTAACTTTTCAGTCATTAGCTTTGAAATTATACTTACATGACACAATTTTGCCATTCCTTCATGCATTAACAGGGTTGTAGAGGAAATTATGATTAAAATGGTAGCTCAAATTCAAGAGAAATTATGACAGGAATTTCTAAGGTTTTGGATAACACCAGTTTCCCTTGAAATTGTCTTTGTTATTCACATAAATTTAATACGCCTTTACTCACAGTCTTCCAGTGGTGCTCATTAGTTCAGACACAGTTCTGCACAGGTATGATTATCTAAATCAGGGCTACATCCATTCTACATCATGTACAGACAGAAATCACCTGTAGTGGAGGCTGCATTGGTAGTTTTTAGGTGCCTTGGAATGGAATTCTGAGCAGAATGGGATTAGCGTTCTCATTCTGTTACCATGGAAAATTTGGATCTCAGGTTATGCAAATAAAAAGTCTGCACAGTGACATGGGAAATGCAACAGTGATAGAAATCTCTTAAAAATGTATTCCTAAATCACCATCTCTGGATCCTTGAAAGATTTGCCATTTCTATTATTATCATTGCTATTTGTCAGTACCTTAATCACACAAAGTGAAAGTGTCTTGCAGGAGTGGTTTTAAGCAAGAATATAAAAAAAATTAGGCTCTTCTTTTGCTCACCTTGGGAAGGTCATTTAAGTTTTCCAGCTGATTCTGTAGGCTTTATATTCTACATACACGGGGATTAATATCTAATTGAGAACATTTTCCCTTTTATTAAGGCGACAATTGAAAAAAAAAACAACAAAAAACCCAAACCAGTGATGAACTTCCTCATCTATCTGAATGCTTCATCATTAGAATTTTTAAAAACCCTTCAGATATTAAAGGAATACTGAGTATACTCTATTTGCTTTTTAACTCCTTTCACCTGTGAAAGAAACACATGGTAGAAAATATGAAGTACTGCTTAGTCAGCTTTCAGTCTAATTGCAAGAATGCCTTGTGAAGAGTACAGCTTCAGCAGTGACGTTTCTACACTATGCTTAATGCCTCTCTTCTGTTCTCACTTGATCAGGATGTCATCTCCATCCCTTGTGCCCACTCCAGCTTTACTTAGGAACTAAAACCATCCATTGAAATGAAACTCTTAAATGTAATATTAAAGCTTTTTTCCATTGCAACAGTTGAAGCTGATACTTAGATGTCAGAGATGCCCATCCCTTGCACTTTTAATAATGTGGTTTCAGCTGAGGAGGGGAGATTTTCTCAAACCTTTGTCTGTCAGTGAAAAAGCCAAAACCCTTGTGCCTGATCAGGCTGTCAGTGTCCCATTGTGGGCAGCCTGCTCTAAACAGTCCTGCTGGATCAGAGCATGGTCAGCTGACTTGTTCAGGGTCATATGCAAAGACAAAAATCCTTCTCCTGGGTGTCTACACCTTTATCATCTGGTCTATCATCTCCCCAGGAAAGATGCAGGGCACACACCAAGAGCATAAGAGGCCCCTCCCAGGCCTCCAGAGGCGAGTATGTTCCCTGCTGCCAGCAACTGAGTGTCCTTGAAAGACTCACACTTAACATTTTATGGAATATCACTCAATATAATATAAAATTGTGACAGGTTAAGTTTCGGAGATTTCCTGTGATAGTATCGGGCTGCAAAAATGGATACAAAGCAATAAATGGACAAGCTGTAATTCCTAGAAAGCTGGCTCCAGATAATCAATCAGCATGCATAGACTATGGCTCTTAGACTTCCCTGTGGGGGAGAGAAGGCACGTTCAGCCCATTGACTGCTCCCAGAAGCTAAGATGGAGTCTTCCCTAACTTCTCCCTGTTTTAACTGACTTTTATACTATTTTTGCATTTAGGTGGAGCTTGAGTGACTCTAACAATACATCACACACCCTCAATGGGGGCAGCCATAACTTCAAGGTGGGTGAGGTCACTGTTACATCTGAGGTGTGGGCTTGTGATCTCACCACAGCTGCCGGTTCAAGAGCAAGAAATCTTTTCCCGCACTTGCTTGACAGGTAGTACTATGTGCTTTATCAGCTGCAAGGTACCACTGAGTTCCCTCTTGTGTAGGGATTGTGACAGAGCCTGGCCACAATGTATTCACTCCACTCCATGCTCTGTTTAGTCTCTCTAAGCATGTATTTTGTGGGAACTCAGGCATGCTGACCCCATGCCATCCAGGGAGCAGCAACTGCTTTCATCCTATAATTTCCATACTTTTATAACTTCAGTTAGAGTGTGTATAGAACTTCCCAGTTTTCTCTCCTTTTACTGCCAAAGCATTTTCCCACCGATGTTGAGTAAAATGCAGCCTAAACCAAAGCAAACCTGCTGTTAACTATGCAGATAGATTTGGATTAAACAAAACCTGAAAAGCCCTGGAAAGTTTTTTTTTAAAGGAGATAAATGAGACACTGAAGTATTGGTTACAGCTACATAAACATTGTCTTAGTTTGGGGCAAATTTGGGAGGAAACCTCCGAAGGGGGGGTTTCCTCTGGAAAGCCAACTCAAACCACCCCTCCCCCCTGCCAGTCCGGGAAAATAACTTCCTCAGAGAAAAAGTGGAAAGAACTATTTATTTAATAAACAAAATACCTAGAAGCACAGGGAATGAATAATNTAATCCCAAGAAAAATGAAAAAAAAAACAGTCCAGGGAACTTCTCTGCCTCAGCTAGCTAAACTAACTAAAAGCACAGGAGATCTCTGATCCACCGCTGTCCGTGCCTCCACGAACAGGAGTCAGGAGAGAGAATGCGTGGGAGTCCGGCAGTATTTTCAAAACAAAAACTTCACGTATTTTTTTTTCTGTTTCACCATCAGACTGTTTTAAAGGTACAGACCTCAATATACATCGCAAGCAGGACAGACGATTGGGGATACAGGCATCATAAAGTCACCCTAGGACAAACATAAAACAAGTTATTCAGTTCCTAGGGTGTATCTTAGATGAAAAAGTGTTAGGAAAAGAAGATAAGTAAAATACCTTTATAAAATAAATTGTGTGGTTCACTATATTAAAACTGTTTACAATGGAAGTATGGAATCACGGAATCACAGAATACCCTGAGTTGTAAGGTATCTACAAGGATCCTCAAAGTCTAGCTCTTGGCTCTGCACAGGCCCATTCAAGAGTCACACCATGTGCCTGAGAGCGCTGTCCAAATGCCTCTTGATCATTTACCTGGGGAGCCTTTTCCAGTGCCCAATCTTCACACTCTGGGTGAAGAACCTTTTCCTAATGTGCAACCCAAACCTCTCATGACAGAACTTCTGGCCATTTCCTCAGGTCCTGTCGCTGGTCACCAGAGAAAGTGGGAGATCAGTGTCTGCTGCTCCCCTTCCTCTCTAATATGCTTAGAATATTTGGTATGAGTTTGGTCCAAAATACTTAACTACTGGTAGTCTATGGTTTGAATAGAATAATACAGGAAGGTTACAAAATATGGCTTAAATAGAGATTAATTGGTTAATGACATTTTCTCAAGTGGGATCCTGCATTTATTTCCAATAGAATTAACTTGCTGGTGTGAGGTACGATATACAACTTGGAAGAGAACAGAAGCAATTTTTTTTTTTCTTTTAAAGAGATGAGACCATTACTGTCTTATATTGAGGAATGGTGCCTTAAAATCAAGCACTAGAATAGCAAATATTGATTATTGATATTTACTATGTGAAATAAACTGCTTCACTTGGAAAATTGTGAATAGACAAACATTCAATTTTTAAGAACACATTTCCATGGGGGAAAAAAGTACTCTAGGTACGTGGAGAAGCTCTATTGTACATTTATCTGCTAACTTCACAACAGGGATTAAGTTCCTGTTCTTTCCAGTACAGACTGTCAAAAGGGTAGCATTAAATGTTCTCTCTATAGATGTATTTACAAGTACATTTTAACTACTTAGTAGAAAATGAAATTAAGTATGTGGCTATGATATGCATACGTGCAATGTTTTTAAGAGGAGAAGGAAAGAAAAAACAGAATACTCAGACAAAATTATGTAAGACTTAAAATCTCTCTTCATGAAGTGAGGTTTCAAGGGCTGAGTCGTTTTAACTCCTTTAAAATAAAACTGTGCTTGATCATAGTCTAAAAGTGCCTGCAGCAGTAGAAAGATATGTGATACTATAGAGCCCTAAATGTTTCAGACAAAAGCATAAAAAAATGCTGGAAGCTAAGGCTTTTCTAAGTCCTAATTATTAGAAGTTATTTTACCGTTAACCTTTTCTTCTGGTTTCACCTGGGATAGAGTTAATTTTCTTCACAGTGGCTGGGATGGAGGCTGTGTTTTGTGTTTGTGTAATATTTTCAGTAATTTTCAATAATTTCAAGTGAAATAATTAAAAATACTTATCAATGGCCGTGTCACTTAAGAGAATCTCTCAGCTAGAGCCAAACATTCCCTGTGGGTTTGCATGCCCACGTGACCCACTCTGACAGTGGCCCTTGCATTTAGTCAGGAAGAATCCCAGATTTCCAGACATCCCAAAAGAATCTTTCAGTGGAGGAACCCAAAACCCTACATATAAAGATTTGGTCATAGGCTGTACACACAACTGACAGAAAAGGAAAATTCTTGTGTCTCTTAGAAACTTCCTTTGTAGATTCATCTTGCAGGAGGTGAGTGTGTCTTACTACACATGGTAGCAGACTTGGTGTCCTCTTGCATGTCTCAGGTGTCTGGGTGGCAATTATAGGAAATGAATCCTTTAGGTGATGTTAGGAAAACTCCTATGCTCTGTTAGGATAACTTCTTTCTTCTGTTCCCAGTTTGTATTATTTTTTCTCTCTCACACCATCCCTCACTCCTGGAATAATTCAGAAGTTCCTGTGGTTTATCAACTTACTCAGAAAACATTTTAAAAAAATCTTGCCCTGTATTATTGACTTCTGTTACTTTTTTGAAGATGCTACTCTTCCAGAATATAGCATTATTTTTTTTTACTTTGACTAAACACTTAGCAAGATATTAACCTACTGGAGAAAAATGCTCCTTTCTCAGGAAACAATGGGTACACCTAAGGGTAGGATCTTAATTCATTGAACTTGTATATTATATCACATATCTGTTGCATAAATTAGCAGCTTGGTCTAGAAGTTATTAAAAATCCGTCCTAAGCAGATTGTCATAATCAGATATTAACTTAAAACAGGTTGAAGGTAATGAACCAAGGGTTATTTGAGACTTGCTTCTTTACCATCTGAAAGTTTTACATTTAGGACCTTAATTTACCTTAAAATCCTCCCTGTTTTAAATTTGATTGGTTATTTGTTTCTCTCTGGTTCCCAGTTCAAGTAACTTCAGAAAACAACAAGTTAGCCTGATAAAATATCACTGTTCAACTGAATTGAGTCATTCCTTTGGCATTGCTGAGAGGATTGTCTTATTATTTTTATGTTCTACTTCTCTTAGTTGTAGAACAAGACTAGCTAATTATGATATATATTTGATTGACATAAAAGCCATTTGCTAATAATTGATTTTGTTATTGCTTAAAGGTGAAGTAAACATTTTTTTTTAATTCACTCAGGGGTTTTATACCAGTCAATGATTTTTTTTTCAATATATTTCATAAGTAGAATAATAAATTCCCTTAGAGGAAAGAGAAGAAATAACATTAATCATATCTACTGCTTAATATAGCTGCAACAGGAAGACAAGAACATGAGAAATACATCCTTACAACAAAGCACAAAAAAGTAATTTTCAGAACAATTTTTCATTACCTATGTGGCTTAAATAAATACAGTATAAATCCAGCAATCACTAAGCAATTAGAATAGTAGGTTGTTTTATTGGTGTATATAATAATATAAATTAATAACCTGTCAAAGCTCTTGAAAGAACTTAGTGAGTTACAACATAAAATGGTAATAAGAATAGATTTCAAAGTAAAACAAAACAAACTCACAAATGTGAAAGATATAATAAACTAGAACAAAGAAATGTATCTATCAATACACTATGAGACAACAAATATTTGTCTTTACAACCTCAACTCACATATTTAGTAGACACATCTCATTATGAGATGTGAGAATTCTGAATAAATAAATACTTTTCAGAAAAAGGTATATTTCATTTAAACTGACTTTTATTTGATTATGAGAATATAGCTTTCTACTTGGATTTGAGTAGATTTACATGCAATTTTCAACTGTAAGTCTGCAGAGTGATTAGGAGTCATAGAGAACAGGGGGTTTTTTGGCTATGAGAAGCAGAAAATGGGGAAAATGAGAGAGAAAATTGATTTTGTTTTAATTACTTAATAAATTTTACTGCACAAAATTGTATTCCTGAATGTTTTATTCCCCAATATGATCTTTTCAAAGACTGTCAAGCAATTAAAAAAATTACATAAAGACTTTAAAGCTTATTTTCTCGTGTCGATTTATCTAAAATTATTTTAAATTTAATACTTCAATTATTCAGTAGTCAGACTCTGGGAGTTAAGAGAGGTCTACTACACACATTTTGTGTTTGCTTATGTCACATATCACTATGCAAAACAACAGGCCATTTCAGGTTACTCTTATGAGATGATGAGGAAAAAAGTGTAGCTTCTCCAACCTAATATAACACAAAAAATATTTAAACAACCACTTTTGATGTACTGAAGAGTAACCAGTTTTGATGTACTGAAGAGTAATCCCATCCATTCTCATTGCAACAAAATCTTGGCCTCAGACTTGGCCTGCTGTGATGTTTGCCTCACTGTGAGCTTTGCTGGCAAAAGTCTCTAGTGGTGCCTTTCTTAACTCACTTCCTCCTTAGGTTTAAAGAAAATGCCATGATTCCCTTTAGGATATGCCTTAGTTGAGGTGAAAAATGACATTATTCCAAATTAGGCAAATTAGCAGTGACAGAACTGGATGGGATCACTCAATCTCCCATTAAAAGACAGAATGATATTTTCTGTTTGTTACTCTTGTTCACTATCCAGAATTATGAATGAGAGTTTTCCGAGGTTTCTTACAAAATTATAATAACTAATGTGAGTAAATTCAATACAATTACATCTACAACGTTGTTTAATAAGATTTTAAAAGATCAAGATAAAGGTTGATATTGTTCTTGCACTTACAAGCAGTAGCTCTGGAACATATTCTGATAACACTGTCCTATTTTCAGGACATCATCATTTCCTACAATCATAGAATGTCAGAATGGTTTGGGTTGAAAAGAACCTTAAAGATCATCTAGTTCCAAACCCCCTGCCTTGGGCAGGGACATTTGTCTATCACCAATTTATTGCTTACCAGAGTGTTGAGAGAGTAAAAATAGCAGAAGGGATTCAGTTTGTGTTTGCATTTGAGTCACCCTCCCTGAACTCAAAGCACAGCTAAGGAAGCAAATAGCTTCTGTGGGACAAGTAATCAGACACTTCAAGTAATATAGGATACTTTATTTTATTAGGAATTTACGTAAATTTCTATTTCTTTCCACTGACAATGTCTAATTTTATAAATCTAACTGCCCATTTTTGTATTCCTTCATTCTGGGACACTGAAGAAGAGACTCAGGCATTTTTTCACCTTGCTTTGGGAAAGCACTCTGGATATATACCAAGTATGGATATTTCCATCCAACATCATTCTTTAAAGCTCTCTACAGAGGTTGCTCGGTGTCAAATGCCCACAGCTTCATGCAGCCTCGCAGTATAAGGTAATAAAGTTAATTTTTCAAGGTCTTTCAAATGAAAACATTATAGATAGCATTTGCATCTCATGCTAACAAGGATAAATCTTGGACACAGCTGAAAACTGCTGTGCTTCAAAGCAATGTCTGTGGAGAAGGTTAGTCTGCTCCTGAGGACAGTTTTGTACAAATTACCTCAGTATGCAGAATTCTGCCCAAGGCGTAATTCAGGGAAAAAAGGTATAGTTGAAGTGTACAGGGGCTTGTTCAGATGAAAATAACTCCTATACAGAGCATTCCATTTGGCAAGATGAATCCCAAAATGTATTTCTGAATTGTGCAGAAATTATTTTACAATGCCACCCACTCAGTTGTGGTCCATTACCATCCTGAATATAACATGGAGCAAAAATTGGGTTGTTCTGCATAAATGAGAACATTTTTCCCCTACTATTTCTTGGGACGATTTCAGAGGCTTTCATTCTCCTCAGCGATGTCTCTAGACAATTTAATTTTTTGCTGCCCTTTAAAAAACCCAAGCCTTTAAAATCAAGGATGTTAGCTTTAAAAAAACCTGAAACCTGTGTCTACAGGACTTGTTTGCTTTTTGGCTGCTGATACTGGCTGGTAAATCAGACTATGATTATGTGAAAATTATGGGGTTTAACTCTATTGTACATGTATAGCTCTTTCCATGGTTTCCAAAACCTTTTAATGGTATTCTTCTACTATTTTTCACTGGTCTGAAATGTTATCTCCATTATGTAAAAATGAGAACTAAAGTATATAAAGTCTAGCTCTAACTCTTTGAATGCTAAGTGCAGCTTTGGTTCTGCCATCATATAGGGCTAAGCTTGGAAATAACTAATGAGAAAGTGAAAGAGTTAATCCAAGTTTGGAAAGGCCTCTGCATGTGACTAAATAAGCTTCTAAACTAAGCATGAAAAAGAAATAGCCAAACTATCATTAGAGATCTCCAAAATTATCACTGGCAAGTAGAAAGAGAAGGGGATTAATTAATTGCATCCTCTTCTAGTAGAAACTTGAGCAGGCAGGTGAAAAATGCAAAACCTCAAACCAACCAACCAACAAATCCCATACCAAAGCCAGTAGTTCCTCTTGTATTATAAAATATAATAACATATGGAGTTCCCTAGGATGTTACAGACTTCAAATTTCTCTTGAATTCAAAAGACGGGTTGACGCAGAAAATACACATAGGGTCAGTATAAAAATGGCATTTTTGACTCAAAAAGCATCACTCTGGCTGAAGGTGGGGAGGGGACTCTATGTAATCATCACCAAAAAGTTCTGTTTTCCTCCACTCTTACACAGACAGCCACTCTTGCTCCCTACTGGAAAGAGTATCCTGAAAAAAATGAATGTTTAAGTGTAATTTGTTAATTCTTGCAATTTAAAAAGGCAGCAGCTTGTCAGTAGCTAAACTGCTTCTTACAAATCTTTCCCAGGTTCATATTTTGGTTAGGATTTTATTTTTATTTTGTTTGGGGTTTTTTCCCCACTAAAGTCTAATTACATAACTCAGAGATTTTTATCACTCTGGAATTTGTATGACATATTTTTAGCCTTAATTGAATCATGTCCTTATTTTTCACTTCTTTCCATTTTTTCTTGTTTAAAAGTATACAGATTATATGCTTTGAATTTACATGGCATGCAGTGCTCTTCAATACAGCTCCCTTCTGGAGATTCCTTTAGTTAAATAATTGAAATCTATCAAAGCAAGTTTACTGTTAAAATAAGGATTAAGTTCTTGGCTATAATGCAATGTTTATATTTTTCCTATGGGAACCTTAATTGCTTTTATGGGAAATATAACTGTTCTATTTTCCCCTTCAGTACTTTTTTTTTTTTCCTTCTTCTTAATTTTAGTTTCTTTAGTCTCACAACCAAGCACCATTCAAAATCCGTTTGAAATATGAAGCCTGGCACACACATTGGAGCACAGCTCTCGCATAGCACAAGTGGTTCTAGCACCTGCAGAGCATGGGTCCTCATAAACACTTGGGACACTGTTATCAATTGTCAAATTATGTTGATATTTATAAAGAATGATGCAACATCACTGAATATTTTCTTCTCTGAGGATCAGAGGTATGGTTATAGATGTAAAATCCATAAAATTCAGTAAAAGAAGAATAAGATAGTTGAATGTCATTATATTCTGAATTATTTATGGCAAAAAACTGCTCAAAATCTCACTGTTTAAGCATCACTTTACCAGAACAATTAAAACTTTATGAACATTATATGATATTCAGAGTTTAGCTTAACCTTTTAATACATAAATATTTACACACAGAGACAGGAACACTCATCCTTTTTATTGTTTTCTGATTACTGTCAATTTTTCTTCTCTTATTTTATGAAATTGAGATTAACAAAGGCATATATGTCAGCCTCATAAACATTTTCTTTGCCAAAGGCACAGAAGTATAGTATCACATAAAGATGCTACTTCTTACAGGGAGCAGCATTTCAACAGCTCAAATTCTTATTTTCCTTAGACATTGTAAATGAAGAAAGAAATGAAGTGAGAACTCAGAAGTGAGCTATCTTCTTGTCAAAAAAGCAAAATTTAAAAATCAGTGCCATTACTCCTCCGGGTTCTGCTTGTTCTTTCTTTCTAAAATTAAAAATTGTTTTATCTAATGAGATTAAAAGACAAAGTTCCCATTTGTTGATTTGGTTGAATAAGTTGACATTCTGCAAGTGATCTACTTCTGCAAGTGATCTGCTTCTCTTCCATTTCAGAAGCTTTGTATTATGTTTCAAGATTTAATGAAGATCAATCCCTCCTTAGAAGTATAAAAACAGCTGATGAGATTTGGTAGTTTTCTCTTTTCATGCCTTCCCTCAAGAAGGTTGTTTGATTTTATATATATACATATATTTATTACAACTGCCGCTAAATCTACCTATCCTTTAAAAAACCTCAACTTCTTAAAGTTATTCTTGCATGTCTTGGAGAATATGTCCTTGTATCTCAACAAAAATTTTTCTGAAGAGATTTAATCCTGTAATTTGTATGTCCTGCATTATATCCTGGGATTAGAGGAGGACATGGACCTACAGAAGTTAGGAAAATATGATTTCCCTAACAGATTCTTTGAAGTAGACTTTATCAGAAATTTCTTATTTTAATTGACCATGTAAAAAAAAGTTAATTTCCAATAAATTGTTTAAAACTATGTTAAAGACATTTCAATTGCACCTTTTTCTACAAATATGTTGCCTTAAAAAAAAGCCTCTCTGAAGGACTGAAAAATTTGTAGTCCCTACACAGGACAACCCCAAAAATCATAACATGTACCTGAGAGCATTAATATAACAAACCCTCCTGTTATACTGTTTGGCACGGGTTATTTGTTTGTTTGGGGTTTTGTTTGGTTGCTTTCCCCCCAGCTGAAGGAGTTGAGAGAAATGAGTAATTTCTAGTCATACATAAGTGCAGGGAAAAACTTTTATTTTTTGAAGGTTCCTCCTCTGTGTGAGAAAAGCTTGAATGCAGACGCTTATTAAGGCAAGGACCTTATTAGATATGGCCTTGCTATATTATCCTCAAGGTTTAAACTCACAGTATGTTTTCTCACAGAGTGCATCAGAGTATCATCAGTTGGTGGAATCTGCTGATTTGAGAAGTTCTGTTACATGATATAATATGTCTAATGACTTTATCTTAAACCACTGAGACATGTCATCGCCTTTAGATGTCCTTGAGATCTTTTAGTTTTCTTTTGAAAAAAAAAACCCTTAAACAACCCATTTGTCTTTTTAACAATTTGTTTTGCAATAAAGTGAAGGGAATTTGAAATTGTAAAGGTTCTAACAGAGTGACACATTAAGAGTTCATGAGAAAGAATAGATACAACACTGCTTTACTTCCAAATATTTCATATTAAAACAGAGGATAAACAGCTGGGACCATACTTTCATATAACCTTGCCTTATTTTAAGATTTATTCTGTTACAATCATGTTCAAAATATTACTTTTTTTTTTTTTTTTTTTTTTTTTTTTTTTTTTTTTTTTTTTTTTTTACACAGCGATCAGTCTGCCTGAAGAGTTTATTCTGTTTTGGGTGTTTTGTTTTCCAGCCTGGATCATACCCTGGAAACATATTTGTAACTTCACTAACCTTTACTTGACTCAGTCTGTCTTTTATATCATCCTCCCACTCACAGATTAAAATTCTTGATCTTGCCTAGATCAACTCACTCTAAAAGGTTATGCCTTCACATAAGGTCTGATGCATATGCCATTTTTGCAGGAGTTTTTTCTGACTTTATGATGCAGTATCAATCACCTTTTTAGGGAGGAAGTTTGAAGTAAAAACAGACACATTTCTCTTTAAATTTCCAATTTATTGATATCAGTTATAAGGTAAAAAAAGTACATACTGTCAATTCTTCAATAAAGGAAATGAAAATTTAGCTTGTCTATTGGGTTTAGTAGTAACGAAGCTGGTCAGAAATGACATCCATGGCTGGAATAAAGATATATATACTTGTCATCTTTTTCATATATGGACTATTTTACTCATCCCATCCCAAAATTCAGAGTTGGGAGTTCATGGACATAGATGTGTAGAGAAAATTGGTGTTGGTGCTCTCACTTCTTGTAGTTTTAGTAATTTTGAGATTATGTCTTGAAATAGGAGAAGGAAAAAAATAAAATATTTCCTATTTCTTAAAAATTTATTATCTTCCCCTTAAACAACATATGCCATGGATTTTAATACTCTGTAATTCAGCCTGGCTTCCTTTTGCTCAATCTGAGCTGTTGTCCAAGGTACTGAAAGATAGTTTGTTTTGTTTTTAGGGATTTTTTGTTTGGTTGGTTTTTTTCATTGATGTCTTTGTTTCTTCTTTTTTTTTTTTTTTTTGTTTAATGCAATTTGTGCATCTTGTATTCAAAGAGACATTCTCTAGAAGTTATTCCTAAAAAATAGTACTAAAATTTTTAGAATACATTCTGCAGTTTACTCCATCTTAATGCTAGAAAATAAATACACACGTAGATGAGGTTTTCAGAGCCCATAACAGAGCTTGTTCTGACAGTGGCCCAGTGTGGTTCATTTTTAAGTTAATAAACATTCATATAGCTATCGAAAAAGCACTGGAGGTTTAAAATTCCACCTGCCTGAAGGCAAATATTTCTTTGCTTTGAGAAAACAGTGTCATTCAATAAAACTCATTCTCTCCATCAGGAAATTTTAACATGTCATTATTATATATAGTGAAATCAGGGGTGTATTTACATATTAATGTGGATGGTATAACTAAATATTCCTAGCAAATGTTCAACATTCAAAACACTTGTTTACTTCGCATTTGACTCTCATTTCTAAATTTCTAGATTTTGTGGTGTCATTAAAATTAACAATGTTTTCTTTATTTTTCCATAAGGACCCTAAAATCAGAAATTGTAAAGATTCTTAAACTGAATTCCAAAGCATGAAAGAAACATTCTGAATTATTAGAACAAAACAACAATTTTAGGAAGCAGCTTGTTTATAAATAGAAGGTGACAGGAGTATCTTATTAAAGTGTAGATCCAAAATGATGGACCTTAACTGGGGTTTTGGAAACAACTGCAAGAGAAAATTATAGGATATAATTCAACAGAGTGGTGAAGCTTTTATTGCGCGGCTTGGAACCAGCAAAGGGGTAATATTAGTCACTGCTCCCAAATGTGGCCTTGAAGTAAGTGGTGGAAAGCACCATATAACCTGAATCAGTATCTCCTTGAGGAATTTAAGCCAGAAATGTGAGGAATATGCCAGAGTTATTGCTGAAGAACAGTGCGAAAAAGAATTGCTTTTTCACTAACTTCTTTTTGTGGTCATAAAATAGATAACAAACTTCATCAGCCACAGTAAGACCAGTAAGCATATATGAAAAGCAATGAAAACCTCCTTAGAGAAACGTGTATTTACAGTTACCTAACTTACATACTTATGGATAATTAATAAACTACAGAAAAAATACTTAGAGACAGTAATTCAGGCTTATAACTGACTTAGTCTCTGTGGTAATTTTTTCTCCTCATGACTCATAATATTCAGCTGCCAAAGCAGTTGCATTAAGCCTGAAAACTGTGGCCTTTGCACTTAAATATATCACTCAAATATCCAGGGATCTGTAGAGTACCCCTAAGTGTGCTGTACTTGCTCCTATATGCTCATTGTCTAGAATAAATTGGAATTGCTCCAATAAAGTAGGAGAAACCAAGTACAAATACTCACAAGTTCAACCTGAGAGGAGGAGGTTACCAGCAGCCAGGATTCAGGGTACTGATTGTATTTTAGAAAACCCAAGTCCATGCACTTGAACAAGTCAGGGAATTATAAAATCCAGCTACCCCCTTAAGGATGGGAACCAGAAACCAGAACAGGGGCTCTCCATGTGGGGTGGCAGAGCAGGGTCTGACATCCAGGGCCCATTCACTACTCCAGCCAGGAGGCACTAGGTCAGCCCCAACCCTTGGCATTGTGCCCCTCCACAAGTATAAGCCAAGGCTGAGTGGAGATGTGGATCCATCCCAGCCAGGTCCACAGCCAGGCAGGGCAGTGGGGAGCCTGAGACCAACCTTGTTGCAGCATCACTGCAGGAACCAATGGGTCCAGCAGCTGACAGCGGCAGCAGGACTGAGACAGCCCCTTCCTCAGTTGCTCATCACTTCAATGACTCTCTATAAAAACTCCCCTGACTAATGATAGGCTCAAGAGACTTTGTCTTGGTTTGGAAAGACAGGTGTCTGCTTAAGGAAGGCAGGAGCCTTCCTTGGAATGGAGAATGTAAAACCCCTCCCTCCAAATTGTTATAATTTTGAAATTAAGGGGCTTTCAGGCAAAGATATAGGAATAGG
>VYXD01002840.1:52847-85711 GCA_013397195.1 Hylia prasina
TTTGGTAATCTGGCAGAAAATCAAAAATGTGCACACTATGTGCTGAGACAAAACCTATGGTGGGTTTGGGTTTTTTTCAGTGAAAGTTGAACTTCAGAAAAGGACAAGATCAGAGCCAAGGAAGTGACTAACTGAGAACCAGATGTTATTACTACAAATTTAATTCTAGAACTAGCTCGACGACATCATTTGTAAAAATGAAGTTGGTACTGCAAGGAACAGCAATTTAAAAGCTGGAAAAGAGTAGCCAAATAGGATTATACACTGCAACTACTGAAATTCACTCCAAATGAACTGACTTGCTCTACATCGTTTTTCAGGGTGACTTTGGCTAGATAGGGAAAATGTGTTTGGGGACTAGAGAGCATTAATATCCTGCTTTGGGTTTTGTTATTGTACAAAATTAAACATGTGCTCTAACCCAAATTGATTCTCTGAGGGCTCTTTTCCAAAATATTTTCATAATCACTGTTGTGGGATTTTTTTAATCTTCACTATAGTTTATCCCCTATATAATACTTCTCAAGCAATGACTCCTTCATTAGCCCTATTTAACAAATCCCAAAGTATTAAACCTTTTGTACCATATCAGCAACACTAATTCTTTAATAGGTGCTGCTCCTAGGATTCTAATAGAATAAAATCCATTAGGTATTCTGTCATCCTGGAAGTTTCTTCAATTATTTATGTGGAACTATTTGTTGGCACTTGTGTTGCTGTCAGTAAAATTCTGAAGTCAGTGAAGTTTTAAATAATCAGAGCAAGTTAATATTTTAATTTAAATCTTAATGAGAAAAAACAAATTAAAAAAATCTGTGAAGTCACTTGCTAAAGATTTAAAGGAGCTGTTTTCCAAAAAAGTATTCTATTTTAATTTATATATTATCCTACTGTGAGGTGAAGATGTTTACATTTAATTGGGCTTCTTATATATTTTTTTCTTTTTATTAAATTCATTTATTTTCTGGGTTTTTTGCAAAGTTTGCATTTTATTTTCTTTAAAGTTTAGAATAAAGTAGCAGAATCAAATTTTATATATTGCTTATCTCTTTTATATTTTTTCTCACTTTTCTCTGTTTATGTCTATTTTGTCACATGCATTTCTTTCAAAGGAAGCCTCAATTTTTACACTGACAAGTTATTTGTGTGTTGTCTATGATAATTACCTGTATACTAATATAATTTCATGGAATTAAAACTTTAAAAAGTATATCATGAAGTTGAAACAAAGAATATGGAATGAAAGATCAAAACCTTTATTATTGTCCATATAAGATGGATTTTCCTCTGTCCTGGTTTAGGACAGATTAGGGGAAAACCTCCAAAGAAGCCCCCTAAAAACAAACCTCTGCCACCCCTCCCCCCAGCTCTGGGTTTGGGAAGGAATTCCTCGGAGGAAAAGTGGAAAAAAACCCTGTTTATTGATAAATAACAAAACCCTCCCCAACACAAGGAAAAGAAAACAGACTTAGCAACGGCTGTGTTCGGGAGGGCGCAGAGCGTGTCTCGCAGGTCCCGGAGATTCCCAGATGTTCCCAGGTCAGGTCCGGAGCTGGTTCGATGATCTGTGAGGGCGAGGAGGGGTGGGGAACGGGGACGAAAGAGGGAGAGGAAAAAAAAGGAAAAAAAAGGAAAAAAAAAAGAACCAAAGAACTAGCAGTAGGAAAATAAAGAGCAGCAGCTAAAGCGAAAACTAGCTAGCTAAAGCAAGAGCAGCAGCTAAAAGCCAAGAAGCCAGCAAAAGCCAGAGCTAGCAAAAAAAAAAAGGAAAGAACGGCCAAAACAGCCCCCCAAAGGTGGGGGGGGGGGTGGCCGCAGCCGTCCAGACACAACAATGTACAACACAAGGACAAAACTTCACGATTTTGGGATAGGAGGCATCGTCAACCCAGGACACTTGTACATAAGCTCCAAACTATTGACAATGTTATCAACAGCACCAATTGTCTCATTCTTCGCAGAATTTGTGACAGAACAAACCAAAAGAACATTTTTTGTACCTATAAATAGGGATATGATAGCAAAAACAACCTTTGTCTTGGATCCAAGAACAAAAAAAAGTGAGAGAAGTCTTAATTCAATACAAACAAGTCCATTTTGAAGTACTTCTATGCGTCTTTCCTTGGATTCTATTTATCTTCATGCTAACTCTTCAAGGCAGAGAAATGCTATTTCCTCACCTCTGCAGAAGACTTGCATTCTCGAAGCAAATACAATTCTAAACAAAGTGTAGTCCTCAGTAAAAGACAGTGCCTTGGCTCCTCAGATATTCAGCGTGTTATTTAAAACTGAGTTATTGCAGAGTTTTGTGGCTTCTTGCCTAGTTTTTAAACCCAGAATCCTCCATTTTTTTCCTATCAGTCAGGATACCAGGGTTACATCTCTGACTTAGCTGAGTATGGAGTAGAAAAACTGATGACTTTCCTGATGAGGAAGAAAGACTATATTCTCTCTTAGAAACCCTTGACTACATTTTCAATTCAATTATACTGGTTGAGCTCTATTGGTTGCACTCTATTGGTTACATTAAAGTATTTAATCTCTACTAAAATATCAAGGGGCAAGAGTTAAAAGTAATTAAAGATATCTAAGCAGGAAGATACGAGATGTTTCATGGGATTGTTAGGTAAGTCTTATCAACTAACATTATCAATCAACAATAATTTAGAAAACTCAATGCTGTTGGTTACTGAAGGATCCTGGCTAAACTTTGCAATTTTCATTTAAGAAAATGCTCTTCTACCAAGGAATTGCATTTCTCCCAGTAGCAGGAGATGCAGAGAACAAAAAGAGGATACTGTTTACTCAATTAGTCATCCCTTGAAACATTCCTTTATTCAACTTTAAAAGGTTCTTTTCAATACCGTTAAAAACGTGTTGACAACAACGGCACATCTCAAAACAAGAAAAATAAGAAGGTTCTGTTCCCAAAACTGTCAGGTTATATTACTTTTCTCTTGATAGTAGTGGCAAATTACAGTAAAAATAATGAAACCCACAAGACCTTCATTAAAAGTCATAGAGGTTGAAAAATGGAGTTTCTCAGTGGGAAAAAGATTTTGAAGGCCCTTGAACATGAGTCCAACTTCTAAATGGCAGGTAATCAAAATGATTACTCTTTAATGTCACTTCTACTACTTTGCTGTCAGAATGTCCAAATTTAAAAACAGCAAGAAATTTTTCTTTCTTTTCTTTGACTTTAAAATAATCAACAGTTCAAAAAGTTCTGAATCTTTCCTGTCAGATCAGTCTAACTGTGGGAAATGTAATATTTATTTTCTCCAATGAAGAATAAAAATAAAAATCCAAACCTGATTTCCAACTGGGCCTTTCAACAAATACTGTTCTTCCTAATTAATAAAGGCTAATAGAATTCCATTAACATTGTCAGTATTATTCAGATGTCAGTGCTCCACTGAGGTTTTGACAGACTTCTATATTTCTTTATAGAATTTCAAGATATTTCGCAGTTGGAAAAAGATCATCTGAAATTTTCACAAGTTTTCATTGGACTTGAAACTATAATATATAGGAAGGCTCTTTTAATCATATAAACAATTTGATCATATGAACAATTTTATGATATGAATCATATGAACATATGAACTATTGTCCAAGGGGGTGTGGTTTCAAAATTTGTGTGAGTGTCAAAATTTGTGATTTCTATGAAAAGACCTATATGAGCACAGACCTCTATCTCGAGCCTTATCACAGAAACTAAAATGATTATGTACAAACCTTATGCCTCCAGAAAATCTGTTTAAATTATATTGGAAGGTGATTCCAATATGATAAAAAAGGCAAAATGTAGCACGGGATAAGAAGCAAGAGGATTTTGGTATTTTCTGGGGCTATATAAATAATACATGCTTCGTGGCCAATTGGTTGGAGATTGTGCTTTGCAAAATATCCCTTTGTCCACTTTCAGCTCAAAAACTTGGCTGAAATCTAGGTATGTGATACTAATTTTCAATAAAACATAAAAAATGGAGGTAGGATATTAATATTTGAGAATTTTTGAGCCAAGCAGAGAGAACATAAGATAATTTTAAAAAGATTTATTTCATCTTTACTGAAAACTGTTTCTTTATAGTTCCAATAGTTCGTAAGTTTGAATACTTTTCTCTCAGAACTTTGCAGCATCCTGAGAAGCAGTGACAGCCCCAGAAGAAATAAGAAAATTCTTCTGACAGCATCTTATTTGTACTTTCTGCGGGAATTTAGGCTATGTTCTTGACATCTATCTGTATGTTATAAATGTTTATTATTGTCTTTCTTTTTTTTTAATCTTGTGTACTGTCTCTGCCACAACTCATATCCAAAAAAGATGCTAAATTTGAAACTTACATTTAGAGTGAATGAAGTAGCAAAAAGAGTAATGGATATCTGTAAACACACTTTAAATAGCTCATAAATCTAAAGGTAGTGGTGTCCATGTTTGTAACTTTATTCTGAAAGAAGAAAGTAGACTCCTTTCTTTTTCCCAGAGTAGTGATTAAAAATAGACAAACCCCAGAAAAAGACATGGGACATCAACAAAAACAAAGCCATGAAAATAACCAAACATGCCTGATTGTTGCCTCTTTGTTTGAAGTAGGAATGGTAGCTGGATTTACACAGCATTTAATGGATATTTTTTCAATTAAACACTTCTGTTTACCATAAACCAGTTCAGTTCTAAGGCTAGATCTTCTTTATATTTAAGCTGATATTCTGTTTAGAATGATTGGTTTACTCATTTGTAATAAAATATTAATTGGTTTTTTCAGAATCCCAAGTATTTTTTACACAGCAGACTCACATCTGTAAGTATGCTTTGTTGTAATTGAAATAACAATTTTCTAAGAGTTAAAAACATGTCCTGCATGATAAATAGGTTATAGAGATCTCATTTGTAATTTAGATGTTATCTCTAAGGTTACTAGACCTGCATTGGGCAAGTAATTTTGCAGTTGAAAAGTGAGCTTTAAGGAAGGTTAAAACTAAAAAAGGCTTAGAAAATCATATTGCATTCCCTTGGAATTTTTTAGAATCTCAGATTTTCTTGTTCATCAGGGTGAAATTATGAAAATGCTCCCCCCCAAAAATGTGTCTGAATGAAGATTGAGAAAGACTCCTAGACAACCTCTCCTTGGGGAACGCAGTCAGGCAGCAGGGTGGAGAAACGGGTTTGAGCTCTGCTACCAGACACCTTGGTTTCCCCTTTTTGCAGTTGTGCACATGACTATGAGAGTTCCCTAGTTAGATCCCTCTTTCTGGCTGAAAATAAACTCTCATATTCCAAACTAGGCAGTTTTGGCATCAAATTGTGTCAAAAAGTTCTTTCTTACCAAATGTTGCAACGTATTTTATGAAAATTTTCCTGATTGAAAGTTTAATTGAAACATGTATCTCTCCATTAAAAAAAGAAAAAAAAAGGTAAGTCTGCAGCTCTGAGGACAAGAAATAAAAGACTAAACTGATCTCCAACCAATAACTATCATTAGACTCAGATTTCTAAACTTCTGTTAAAAATATCCTTTTGTAAAGGCTCATTCCAATTAATGCTTTGAATAATTGTTTGTTTTACTGTGTCTTGGATAATCTTCAGACTTTTCCTGAAAAAAAAATATTAGATTTGGATATTATTTATTTATTTGAAGTTATAGGCTCACTTTTGAAAACAGAAGGGGATTGATTATCAATATTCACAAGAAGAAAAAATCCATAGGGTAAAGAAAACAACATTGGTAGATGTGTGGGATTTTTTTCATTTTTCTTCTTTTTTCTTCTGCATGCTTTCTGTGTGTCTGCACAATGTTTAAAAAGACAAATTTAATTTTGAAGGCATGGATCAGATATGGCCTTCAAGAATAAAATTAATAAATTATTCTAATTTTCAAATACATTAAATATATTTAATTTTAAAACGTGTTAATCAAATTTACAATGTTCATTCACTGTCCATCCATATGCAAGTGTTGCTGTTCTTACATCTCTTAAGATAAACAGTGGCAAAATAAAATCGAAATGCTGCTTCTGACAACTATGTGTTACCCTTTTTTCACTTTAGGAAGCTTTTGTGTCATTAACTTCCATCTGCCCAATTCTTAGGGCACTCATTAACTGCCCAGTTCTTAGGGCATTCATTAACTGCCCAGTTCTTAGGGCATCCTTCAAGCTAAGTTTTGCCTTTAGAGCTCTGGGTTAACAGAAAGGTGCACTACTACTTGCGTGATTTTCAGGCTTTCTCTTCATAAAAAGCCACAGGCATTTCAAAAGAGATAAATGACTTGTGCTGAGTTAACTGTATGTTCATTGGTTTCATGGTTTTGGTTGGAACGGACCCTACAGGTCACCTTGTTCCAATCCTCTGCTCCTACTTCCCCCTGGAATGAAATAGAAACATTTTAAAAGATGAATCCTTCTATATTCCTCTTAAATCTGTTTTAATCCCATAGATAAAGGTTCTGCATACATCAAATTTTCATTGCTGCAGTGTTCTGGGGTGAGAATGTGAAATTCACAGGATTAGAATAAAGAAGGCTTGCCACTACAATATAAATAAAGAGTACACATGCTTCTCCACAAGGAGATATAAATTCTGTCATAAAGCAAGCAATTAAAACCAAATAAATTGGTTAAGGTGGACTTAATGCATTTTTTTCTTTAAAGAAAGCTCTTTTTGGGGAAAAGAAACAAGCAATTCATCAGAAAAATTAGGAAAATTTTAGTATTTTGTACTTTCTAAGTTGTACCTTTGTTTTCCCTCAAGAGACTTGTAGGTAAGGAACCTACCAATTTTCAGTGACAAAACTGAATGATTAGAAGGGAAGCAGTTTGTCAAGAGAGGCAAACAAGATACTTTCCAATTTAAAGCTGTTGAACTATTATTCAAAAAATAAGCTTCTAACCTTCTGTCTCTTCTTGGTCTCATTTCCCCCTGCATTATTGTACATACACTATATGCACAATATGGTCATTTATCTTGGATCTCCTTGTTGGTATTATTCCTGTGTGGTTTGATGTCTTTAGCCAATCAGACGATTGCTCCATTTGGGTGGAATTTCTTTCCAAATCCTAATTTTCACCTCAGACATGTACTCTATCAACTACAAGTAATTTCTTGAACCGGTATTCCCTTAATCGCTGTCTCTGTTTCGCATATTTCTGTTTTACTTAAGGATTATTGAATATCCTTATTAGAAAAGGGTAATTCTTTCAAGATCTTTGCCTGCAACTCCTTCATGTCATAATGTCTTGTGACTTTTTTTAAACTCGTCCATGGCAATCCTCTTATAAAATGCCTCTACTCTTTTCTGCACAAGATCTGCTAAAGAATCTGATACAATTCTTTTATGTACAAGGGCTTAAAATAATAGTGTAGAGGCTTAAGCATTCAAAATAGACAATCTTTGGATTTAGACTATTGAAAATAATGTCAGACTGAAAGGACTCTGTTCATCTCACATCCTTGCGAATTACTTGGCTTGTTCTGCCAGCAAATGTGTGGCTTAGCAGTAGGAAAAGAGGGAATGGTTACCATAGAAACTGTCATACAATCCAGTGTGGTGCTTGTGTTACTGTACCTCTGAGACAATACAAAGCTGCCTTCTTAATCCCTTTAGTGCTGCTGGTTGAATGGTGTATGCCCAGTAAAGTGGCACTTGTAGGTCCCTTAGCTGTACGCTCTATTTTCTATCTCCTTCTCAGTAAAGTAATGGGCCTCCTGCAAACAGTATGAAATAAAACCCCAAGCCCAACATTCAAAGGTGGAAACTTAGTGCTCTGCTTGAAAAACACACAACTTCCCCCCAGACTGTAATGACTGAACTTTTATGAGGTTATTTTACATCCTCCTAAAAATCTTTAAACACTAACTGATGTCAATAGAGATACAATGAACTTTGTTCAAAGCATAGGAGATGCCTCAGTGCAATTTAATTTTTCCTGAGATAATTTTATGTATTTATTTCATTGCTTGCTAGAATCAATGAATTTTGGGGAGAAAATAAGACAAACTGCATAAAATTAAGGCTTAAGTGATTGTTTTGTTGTGGAGTTTGACACATTTAACATCTGCTAGGTTTCATTTAATACTGTGGAACAACTGAAAGTTGTGGCCCCAGTGGATTGGACAGCTTCAAATTAATACAGTATTTTGGAGCAGCTTTCTCATTAGATTTTTATGTCAATGCTATTTCATCAGTGTTTTGTGTATAGCCATTAGAATTCCCATTAGAGAGAAGACTGGCCTCTATATGATAGGAAAATTTTCCAACAATTTAGGTGTATGGAAATCTGTGGAAAAGTTAAGTGTCTTTTGTTATTGTGTATTGGTAACATATCCAAATATTCATTCATAAAAAGGATAGATTAAAAATTAATTAAGCTTGGAAACTATGATCTTGCCTGAAATGCGGGGCAAGGGAATATTTTCGCTGCTGAAAATTTCAGGAATTTTCATTTTCCTTTTGTGTCTGAGTCATGGCATGTATTCAAATCTCTCCACTGCCTTTTATCCCTGGATTTTGCCTTTTCATTTGCTTGCATCTTAATTTAGGAAAGTACTGTAGCACAAACGCACATTTTCTCAAATGCCTTAAATTACTTCTTGATCCTGAGAAGTTTCAGTTTCCATCAGTCTAAACTGAGAATTTTGTTTGTTTGTCCTTTTCTCCAACTCTTCCACGTATTTTGGTTGAATAGTTGTAGGTCTTGTAGGTAGTTATAAAAATGCTTTTGGGAGATGTGGGCTGATGCCTCTCTGAGCAGTAGCACAAGTGAAATGATACTGGCAGTATTCCAATGTTAGATTGTAAGTTATGAATAATATCTTTACAATTCTAGATCCTATAAAGTATAATGATTTAAAATGTTGAACTTTCTTATTTGCACACGCAATGTGCATTTTAAAGGGACAAATGGTACTTGTGCACCATCAACAACATTTCAAATACTTGCTTTGTCCTTGTATAGCTTTCAGCATCTCTTTGTTTATGATATTTTTGATCATTGCTTTGACTTACAGAGAGCACCCCCACACACACACATTTGAATGAATCCATGAATTTCTAACAGAATCCACAAATATAATGGGGAAAAAATTACTTTGTTTGTTTGTTTGGTTGGTTGGTTGGTTGGTTTTGGTTTTGGTTTTGTTCAATACCATAGTTTTCATGACTACTCTTTATGAAATTTATTCTGAAAATGGAGGGAAATGCCTTGCTCAAGATCTGGAGGATGGTTCCATCCAGAAAGCAGGGTAATATACAGGAAGAATGTTGTTCCTGGTCTGAAATATGTCCTGGGCAAAAGGCAGAGAGGGGGAGAGGTTTTGGTGCTGGGCAGGTAAAACAAAGCTGATTATTGTCTTTAAAGAATTAAAATTTATCTTCATCTAGGCTGCAGATACAAATAATATTGTTCATAAATGCTTCTCTTTTCTTTGGTATTTTAGTATGGTTAGTTAATGATGTGAGCCTGGCATTTTAAATAAGCAGCTTTGAGAGCTTTGAGATACCTGTGATGTTTAGCACAAAATAATAACCGTTTTCAATGTGTAAGCATATATTAGTTTTTATTCACGAGCAGAACCTACTTCCATGTGTGCTTTTCCAATCACGACAGACAACTAAAAACATAATGTACATCCCACGTCTGAGTTACAAACTTTTGTTATCAAAGATCATCTGTTCATCTATCTGGGTTAATAAAAGCCAAGAAGGAATCTGAGGTGTTGCTTTATTTCTCACTTTCTCAAAGTTGGCTGACTGTAGAAGTGATGGATTTATCCATGCACAGGCAGAGGCGTGGGGCAATTTTTGTACTATATCATTGTAAAATGCTCTGTGTGCCACTATACTATGAAATGATTGTAGCTCCTTCAGCTACAGCAAAGTTTTTGACATACCCAAGACTTTAAAAAGTAATATAAAAGGAGTAAGAGGAATTGTGCGTGAGCACAAATTCGGAATCCTCCACTGCCATAACACAGCACCATTAAGATGACGAACACCAGTGTTAACAGCACACAGAACACTGTAAAGGTATTTTGGCCAGGAAGGTTATCTTCTTTTATAATCTGGAGATTTATAATGAATAATATGAGAGCAGAATGGATTTGAATTGAAAGAAGATTTTTTTAATCACTTACAAAAATTAAATTATCATAAGCAGTGAGATTTATATTTTAGGTGCCATCTGAAAGAGTTTATCTGCAGGACTATGATGTCACTACATCATGTGGGTTTTCCTGAGCACCAGCGCAGTAGTAAGAATTCCAACTTTTTTGTAACCATGCAATTTATTGCAACAGCTGGTATTTCTCTGGAAGTATTTTATATGGACCACCCACTGACCACCCACTATCAGCCTTTCAGAAGGCCAATTACTATATTGTTAGTCAAAATATGATGATTTACTTTCATTTATTATACTACTACTGAAATTTTAAAATCCTGAAATAAAATGTAATTAAATTTGTATAGAACTAATTGTGGAAATTATTAATAACTTCATAGATGAATGACCTCAATGATTATTTATATTTTATCCAAGAAAAAGGATTTGAACAGTTGTTGAGAGAATTATCCTGATGACTACTTTGGTTTACATACAAAGTAGAATACTGTTTAATTATAAAGAGTTTTTGAAACATCACCAAATAATATGATATATATTTTATCCCTTCTGTACCATGGCTTAAATGAATATCATGTTCTTTTAAGTCTCCTTAGAGCTTTTATGTTTTCTTTCTAGGGGATACTTGTGCTCAATTTTCAGAATTTCAATTTTTGATAAATTGTGTAAGAGTCCCCAGATATTTTTTTTTCTGCATAAGAAGGGAAAAATGAATGCTACCTTAACTCAGAGTTATTTAAATGAGGTATTTGAAAATTTACATTTCATATAAAATTATATGCTCACCAATTTTCTGGAAATTATTTAATTCAATAGAGAAGAAAATGCTGGAAGAAGCAAAAAGTCTTTAAATATTGCAAATATTCAAAATAAATAAATAATTTCATTCTCAGGATTTGAAAATTCTTAAGAATTTTCAATTTTTTCGTCTTAAAAAGTGATTTTCTTGGTGTAATGCCTTTCTAAATGTTACTACATGTTAGTTTACATTGCTATGTTACTATTCTGATTAGACTGTAGCTACAAATAGTTTTTATTCTTAATAACTTTTGTTGATGATATTACACATAAATAATAGTATTATGGTAGTAAAATCTATAACATACTAGTACTGAGTGATTTAATAGTAAATTCATTAAAACAGATGAAATTGCATTAATGTAGAAGTTGTGTGAAATTATAAAAGGATTTTCTTGCTATGTTCTTAGTTGGCTCAGTTTGTAATATTCCATAAAGCTGTTTGTTTTGATTGTGTTTCAATCTGACTTTGAGCTGATGCAATTCTTAGGAAATGTCTTTAAATCTCCCTGGATAAAAATTACATATATAATAAATTAAAATTATAACCATAATTTCTGTTGCAATAAAGGAAAGATGTAATCTGAGAGATGTGAAAAAATAAATTACCTTTTAAAATGATTTCTTCTAAAATACTTAATATAATTATAAAACCTATTTAAAAGATGTTTTTATTTTACAACAGAAAATTGAAAACATTAAATGACTTTTTATTTTCACGATGGAACAAGCTAATAATTTGACTTTTTGCCAGGAATATTCTGAGATTCTATGTAAATTAGAAAAAACTAGTCTGTCCTCCAGCACTTTTCTCAATAGTCATAGCTGTAACAAGAAGCAACCACTTTCCCCAATTCTCCTTAGTTAATCAACTTAAATAAAAAGTGAATGCAGATTAGGAAAAAGAAAGGTACCTGCGCCTATTCCTCAAAATCTTCTGGGTTCAACACTCTCAAGTATTTATTTATCAAACAAGCTAAGGAGTGATGTGGAAGGACAGCAAATGACAGGTCTCTTAACTTTTCAAAGAAGCACTGGGATTATTTGTCAGTATTAGCAGCAGTTTGCAGCCAGTGCAGTTTGTAAACAATCTCAGAGCTCTCAGAAGACAACAGTGATTTCTAACAGAGGCTGCAAGCAGTGCAGCCTTTATTTAACCTTAGTGTGGGTGGTTTAGAAGGAGAAATCAAACCCTTGGGCTAACTGCCGTGGGCAGAAGGATCCCAAACCCAAGCAAACCCAACAGCTCAAATATCTGCTCCCCTGTGAATTTTCTCATGCATTTAGTTAGATCAATTTGGAACACACTTGCCTTACTATTTACAGTCTTTTGCCAATAATTAACCCCCAAGAGAACAAAGTGATTTTTACCGAAGACAAGTAACAGTCAGAAAAATATTGCAAAGCCTTAAAGAACTATTTTCATTCCCAGTAGAATGTGAAAAGTTACCTTGTATTAGGAACGAGAAGAAATGGGAAAATAATCACAAAAAGAAAGATAAAATTATACATAAGATGTCACCATAAAGATTTAGGGAAAAATAAAAACTGTTAACCACTGTATGGAAAACTACAGGCATGGAACTAACATAAATTAAGACCATTTCATCTCTACAGCTGTATTTTTAAGAGGAAAATTACCTGTTTAAGAATTTACAAGATCCTCTTTCTTTTAAATTTGAAACTTTCATCACTGAAATTGGAAAATGCTAAAGAGATATTGTTTTCAAATAATGTGTTTATTAAATATGAATATATGTTATTTGTTTTTATCCATATAATTAGTTGCAGTAAAATTCAATGTCAACATATTGACCCCAGTTTTGGCTGCCTGTATTCAAGGCTGGCTCTGACACTGTGCAGCCATAAAATCTTCTATCAGACTTCTGTATAAAGAATTAAATTTAAGAGCTTGTTTTGTGCCCATCCTGCACCCTCAGTGCTTGGGCAGCCCTATTTATGCTCATGCTCAGCCTCAGTACCAGCCATGCCCATTCCCAGCCTGGTAGGCCTGGCATCCTGGGCTCTCATTAAAATGCAGCCATTCTTTTGTCTTTTATCTTCATGGTGAAGGAGATAAATTAATAGTAAATTTATTTCTTCAATGACTTTTTACATATCTGTCTGCTTTGAAAGGTCTCCCATCCTTCTGTGGATACAACCAACATCTGTAAAAGCAGCTCTGGTTATTACTCTGAAATATGAGGATCACTATATTTGGTCCTACCTCTACTTTTTAAGATTTCAAGGAAGCCATCCCTGGACAGCATTTCAATTCCCATGGCTTAACAGAGCATTCATCTGTTCTACCCATAGTGTTTAGTAGAGATTAAAAACCTTCCCCAGTTCAATGTCCCTTGGCATTAAGCCAACTTTCCAACTTGAGAAGTGTAGTATCCAATTTATGAAAATCTGACAAACCAAGGATTACTTATACTGCTGGGCATCAGGGAAAGCATAAGCTGAAGTTACTGAGTAGTTTGATTGACATTCATATAAATATAAATACAATTCCACTAAGAACTTGACTTGGTGATACATCTTGTCCATCAAAAAGAATTGAAGGAATCCATTTTTCACACCCAAGATAAGTACAGGATTCAATCTCAGTAAGGAGTATTTTCAAAGTGCTTGTAAAATAGCTCTGATGGAATCATCACATCTCTGTAAATTTTTGAATTATATACAGAGCAAACATATTGTATTTATAGCTGATTCTAATTTCTGCAGAAATATTTCATTCAGTGCATACATGTAAATATTTAAAGATATATCTTCTAGGGTTTTATGTAAACTGTTTAGCACATATCTTTCATTTCTACCTCTGATGCATGTAAAAAAATTCTTTCAGGAGATCACATTCATGTATTGAACTTAGTGAATGGAATTCTGAGTATAAAGTGTTATTTCACACGTCCATCATTATTTCATGGACATTATTAGAAAAGCGGGACAGCCTGGTATTTACAATTAAAGGGCTATGTGTTCTTAATCAAAATATTATTTTAAACCATTTTAAATTCTAATCATTTGAATAGATTAATTTTGTTCAGTCAGCAGTAGCAATAGTGGCTATAGTATCTCAGCAGAGCAACAGGCACCCTGTACATTGATTGGTTATTTTATTTTTTTTCTTACTTGAATAGAGGACAGCATTGCATACATGCTTAAATTATCACAGCAATCCAGTGGCTGAGTACAAGAAACTTAATACCATCATCCGCCATCTAATTTGGAGAATTGGAGAATTCAACATTTAGGCATTAGAAAAAATGAGAATAACCGTATTGGGTTTGTGTGGCTAAAACTTATCCTGTTATCCTGTCTCCCATGAAGATGAATGCACACTGAACATTAGAACATGACAAGCATACATAATATCCTTTCCTAAATTCCTGCAGTCTCCAGTTATTTTGAACTTTTTTCTGGTCCTCTTGAGGTTTGTGCATTTCTAAAGTCCTTGAATCTCTCTGCCAACAATTCATCAAAGTGGCCCATGAAAGCACATAAGATTTTTCTTCCAAAAAAGTCCTTTAGTGGTGACTTCTGTAGGAATACTTCCTGTTGAATAAAAAGGCTTTTTTAAAATTCATTTTTATTCTGAACATAGTATTGAGGTGCTTTGGATGAACATTTGTTAAAAATGTTCAGCTCCAGTTTAGCAAATGCTTAATTGCTTCCTCCATTTTGGTTTTAGAGATTGAATTTTCTGTCACTGAAAACTCCAGGACTTCATAGTAAATCGAGTAATAGTGGCATAGTAAATTGAATAGATAAGCATCTGAGGTATTATTATTATACAACAAAATGAAAAGCTAAGTGTGACCTGAAATATATTCCAGTAAAATGACAATTCCTATTGAACATTGTAATCATTTAGGTTGGAAAAGTCCTTTAAAATCATCAAATCCAAACATTTACCTAGCACTGCCAAGTCCACCAGTAAACCACGTCCCTAAAGGTTTGATTGTTTGCTTCCTGAATTTGAACTAACCAAAAGGAAGAAATGGTCTGTGTAACCTGAAGACAAAATGATGTTTCAGTGTTTCACTACTAATAACAAAGTTTCATTATCATTGATAAGCAGAGCCTACTCCAATAGATTTTTAATGGAAAAAACCCAAAACTATTACTGTCAGATCTGTAGCAGTGCCAAAGATTGGCTCAAAATATAACTACTCAAAAAAGTTGGTATCTAATAAATATGCATAGGGATTTTCATCTCCATTCTTTTCTTCCTCAGTGAATAACTGAATGAAAAGACAATACTATTTGCCTACTGCCCTTGAGTTAAGCTATAGAAATACAACTTAATTAAAAAGACTTTTGGCAGAATAACGGATTTACATAAGGGTTAGATAGGTTGGAAAGGCAGATATAACAGCTGTTAAATAAGAGAAAATGAGCTGGCTTATAAAGAAAATGGACTCCATTACAAAACATGCTTGTATTACAGGATGTGAGAGGAAAATGAAAGTACAGGTCCATAAACTGCACAGAAAAAGTGTATTTCCTAAATAAGTAGGAGGGATGTTCAATAAAACAGCCATTAAAGACAAGAATAAATGAGAAGAAAAATGTCTCATACAAAAAGGATTCAAATTATTTTATTACCAGAAAATTATAGGAAAATTAAAAGACAGCTGTATATTTATTCTTTTCACAACCAGCAATTTCAGAAATCATGGGGTTTTTAAAAGTAATACTTTCTTTCCTCCTCTCTTTCTTTCCTGCCAAGTACAGGATAAAGATATTTACTACAATTGTGATGAAGGCTGTCTTTGTCAAAATAAATTAACAGCAATTGTCCTTGTGATGCACATTTGCTTTCAAGTTAGCAGAAGATAAAAACAGAAAAGTTTTAGAGATATCAAAAAACCTTACTTTCTTAGTAATACTAAGGTGGCTACAACTGTAAAATAATCTGAGCATATAAACAGCATAGCTTTTCATGATCTTTGAAAACAACTAAAAATTTAAAATAATATTTCCAGGCTATATTCCTACTCATTCCATAATCCTACCTTAAGTTTACAATGTATTTCACTGATATTAGTTTATTTTTAATTCTACTCTCTCTGAAAGCTTCTTGGATAAAATATTTCCTTTATAAATGCTACCAGTACTCTTGCATTGGGCTCAGAACAAAAAAAAAAAACACACCAGGAAATAAGTAATATTACCTCTATTCTGTCTTAAGGCATATGCTTCTTGGTGTATTCTCAAAGCTCTGTGAAACTTAAAGGCAGAAATGCTTAAAGGAAGAAATGTGGCTTTTATCATGCTATTGTTGAATGCCTTCAAGATGTTTATGGAGGAGATAAAAATCTTGCAAGTATTTAATGATTGCTCCTTAGACTTAAATGGGCAGCTTAGGAAGAAGAAGGAAATCCTAGCATAAATTTGTAAGGAACATTTTAAACATCAGTCAGAACTCAGAGAGTACTGGATAGGTCCAGTAATTCCTAGCATCAGAGAATGATAGAATAGTTTGGGTTGGGAGGGATCATAAAGATCCTCTGGTTGCAACCCCCTGCCGTGGACAGAGTCACCTTCCACTAGACCAGGTTGCTCAGAGCCCCATCCAATCTGTCCTTGAACACTTCCTAGAATGGGGCAGCAACAGCTTCTCTGGGCAACCTGTGCTGCCAGTGCCTCACCACACTCACAAGGAAAAATTTCTTCCTAATATCTGATCTAAACCTACTCTCTATCAGTTTGAAGCCATTCCCCCTTATCCTGTCACTACATGTCTTTGTCAAAAGTTGCTCTCCAGCTCTTGTACCTCTTCAGGTGCTGCAAGGCCTCCACAGGATCTCTGCAGAGCCTCCTCTTCTCAAAGCTGAACAGCCCCAATTGTCTCAGCCTTTCCTCATAGGAGAGGTGCTCCAGCCCTCTGATCATCTTTCTGGCCTTCCTCTGGACTCATTCCAACAGGAACTTTTTCCAACTTATGTTTTTTTTGTGTTGAAAGACCCAAAACTGGATGAAGCACTGCAAGGAAGGTGTCACAATATAGTAAAGTCACCTCCCTTGGCCTCCTGGTGATGCTCATTTTGGTGCAGCTCAGGACATAGTTGCTCTTCTGAGCTGCAAGAGCACACTGCTGATTCATATTGAAGTTTTCCTCCAAAAACACCCCAAAGACCTTCTCCCCACAGCTGCTCTCAATCCATTCTCTACCCAGCCTGCATTTGTGCTTGGGTTTGTCCCAACGCACTTTGCACTTGGCTTTGTTGAATTTCATGGGTTTCACACTGTCTTAGGTTAAAAATGTAAGATGTGCCCAAAGTATGTATTCTATCACCATCTTCATGAGGTGTTGGAACCAGGTGGGGTAGTGTTTCCCTTATCTTCTGCTAATGGCCCATCAATGCCTTGTCTTATGACTCATAGATAATTCCCTCTGGGAGCTGTCTCTGTTTAATGGGCCATCAAGGAACCATTACATGACTCATACAATGATATCAGCCCATTGTGAGATGCTCCACCCAGGGGGAGGAGCCAATCATTCCCACCTGGATATAATCCAGGGTTTGGGACAGCATAGCCAGCCTTTTCCCCACTGGATTTGTGGAGGACAAGAGCTACCAGACCTTTCTACAAGATCACTGCTTCGACAAGACCATTTCATCTGGATTGCTACTACCACCCTAACTACCAGGGTGTCAGGTTGTATTCTGACTCTGTCAGTGTTATTTTATACTATTGAATTTATTTTATTTTACTTTATTTTACTTATTTTCTTTTGCTGTTATTAAATTGTACTTCTGACTTGGAGTCTCTCACTGGTTTTGCTTTCAAACCAGCACACACACAGACCCACATCTCTAGGCTGTCCAGGTCCCTCTGGATCCACCCCGTCCCTCTAGTGCATGACTGCACCACACAGTTTGGAGTTGTCAGCAAATTTTATGAGGCTGCCTCAATCCCATTATCCATGTCACCAACAAAAATGTTAAAACTTGCTGGTCTCAATACCAACCCCTGAACAATGCCACTTGTCACTGGTCTCCACTTCAAAAGATCCTAGACCAGAAGTGATGTTAAAAGACTTTATTTTTCAGAAAATATACCCAAGTCATAGAAAGTTTATTATAGATAAAAACTACATACACATGCAAAAAACCTACCAAACCTAAGTAATAAGAAATCCAAGTGCGTAAGTGCTATGGGTTGACACGGTTTGGTTTTTGGTTGAAGGAGGGTGTGGGATATCACCTGCCAGAGAAAAAGATTGAACACCTATCAGAGGACAGTTCTTGGCTATTGTCAGGTAGTTTGACCACTGAGAAAACAGAATGTGACTTTTGTTTAATACCCTTATAAAAGCTGAGAAGGGGAAGCAGCCGCCCTCTTTCTCTCCAGGTGACCCGTCAGGTAACATCTTGTGGCAGCTGCCACACAGGCCGGGCTGGGCCAGGCCCCAGTGCCCCTGGGCAGCCGGGCCGGGCCAGGCCGGGCCTCAGGGCGCCGCTGCCCCTGTGGGGGAGCGGCCCCATCCACACCTGGGCCCAATAACAGCGAGCAGCAGGGGAAGGAAGGAAAAACCCCAGCAGCTGCCCATATCGCCAGCCGGAGCTGGGGGGATGTTCCCCCCATCCCCTCCTTCCTCAGGCCTCCAGGAGCCGCTGCCCCCACGAGAGAGCGGCCCATGCCATGAGACCGAGGGGTGGAAAAGAAGGCACCCAGCAGCCTTGCCACACCGCCAACGTGGTTTGGAGGACTTTGCAGTTCCCATCGGCAGACGTCACGTGGTCACCACAGGCCTGGGCACATGTAACTCTTTTTCTTGCCAGCAGATGATCTTTCAGGCGCTGAAAGTTTTTCGTGGAATGAAGACAAGATAAAGTAATGGAACCATGAAGAAGAGAGAGCATGAGACTGAGTCAGTGAAGAGAGAGTGAAGAGACTATTTGAGGCAAAGGAAAAGGAGTGGCCTAATTCGGCTGGACATTTTTAGAATAATTACTGGAGAATAGAATATTTTTTTTCCTGTAACATATAGATGCTCTTTAGGAGGGATGTAAAGTGCTAGTATAAGTGATAATAAAGTTTTTTTGTGCTCCTAAGGGAAAAAAGGAAATTTTGAGTTTTGAGATGAAGATGATAAAAGGAGATTTTGAGTTTTGAGATGAAGATGATTTTGGAAACAGGAAAAAAGAAAATCTTTGCGTTTTACTAGAAGAGGCATCCTTAAACAGTACCCCGAACAAGCAGATCATGGCCTATATGTGGTGTTGGGAAAGCAGCTAATGGGTGGGATTTCACAGTTTACAGAGGCTCCTTTTCAGTCCCTGCAGGTGTGTGGCGTAAAAGCCACCCGAGGACTTCCTTGTGTGACCATGTCTCCATGGGACTCAAAAAGACTCCTTTCCTAAAGAACTGATGGAAGATTATTTTTTGAATGGTAAAACTGACTGAAGTTACCGTTTTTGTCTTTCTCATGTTGTGTGTAGGAAAGTGAGTACTTGTAGACGGAGAGAAGGATGGTCTGAGAATTTTATTTGTTGTTTATTTAGTTTTTTTTTCTTTTCTTCTTTTCTTCTTAATGTGTGTAAATAAATTATCTTTTGTAATTTTAAGGTAAGCCTGTTTTGCTTTTTGAATACTCCTAGTCATATATAAAATTGCAAACACTAAACCCCTCACAATGTTTGAAGAGAGTAAAAAATAAACAAAACAGCCAGTCAGCAGGCAAGAGTCAGACAGATATGCTAAAATGTCTGTTTATTTGGAGGCAAATTGGCCCTACAGTGAGACAGAAGAGTCACAAATGGCAAAATGTACATGCGGCGCTATAATTGGAAATTTTAATAAAGCCTTCTGAAATGGTACCATGACCCCTCATTATTACAGTTTTTAGATAGGACACCTCAGTGTTATCAAGTTTGTTAGCCTGCATCTTCAGTGATTGCAAGCTTAAATCTCAAAGTCACTCTTGGTCTGTTTTGCTACAGTGTTTGGAACTTCTTCCTGTCACAGGAGGTTTTAATAAACTGAATACATAGCCTGGAAGAGACAATTAAAAATGTTTATCTTACTATAACAATGAAAACCCACAGAAGTGATGTAAATAGCAAACACAAGTAATTGCTTCCATTCTTTTCATCTGGAGGGATTTCCAAAGCAACCTAGAGCCAGTGTTGAATGCTGTGCTGAAGTGGCTGGGTGATTCCCAAGTGAGTCTGGGAAAAGCAAGCCCTGATATATCTGCAATTGTGTGCATGGAGACAGTGATAATAGAGACCTCTGACATTGTTTCTAGAGGGCTCATTATATCATACACAAAAGACCGAACAGCTGCATTGCCGTAGTGATGTACATTGGTAGCACTAGACTAGGGAAAAACAACTATAAATATAATAAGCCACTTCTTATAAAAGTTGATATGATTAAAGATCAAACTTAGATCCCTTCCTTTTTAATAATTCTGATTATTAATAAAACTCAGAGTTTGAATGAGGAAGATCCTTGATTTTCCTGAAATGTTTTACTGTGCTGCCAAGACAATCTGGAGAGAATTATATAGCCAGAACTCAAATATGGAGGAGCACCGTCTCCTAATGATGCCATTCACATAAAAGCCATCTAGGAAGATAAACTAGTCCAGCCTAATTAATGACCTAAATTTCTCCTTGCCTTTTTGTCTTCATGGGTTCATGACTATTTCTGACCCTTCTTCCCTCGGCAATTATTTCTTCTTTAGCAGCTCATTGAAAGCAGAAATTAAAAAGCAGCAGTCATGTCCTGTACACAAACATTTTTTTCCCTATGGCTAAATACGTAAGATTTGAGTTGGTAAATAATAGATTGTTATTTTCTTCTGTCGCTGAGGTGCTGGGTAAATCTAGTTATAATGCCCGTAAAAACTGTATTTACAAAACCCTCAGAGTACTTGTTTGTTTAATGTACTCTCTGCTATCTGTGTATTAGTAGTGATTACTGCCCACACAAAAGAAAATAATACACATAGCGCCAAGATACAGTTTATGAAAATTTAATCAGAAAGTACTCATAATTAATTAAATGGATGTGAAATGCAGAAGCATACAGTAATCATAGAGATCTTGTCTCTGCTATCCAGCAGAGACAGCAGTGATTGGTTATGTGTAGCATAACACAGGAAATGTCAACGAGATACAGAATTACCACTAGCATTAAAATATTATCTAACTTACCAAGAGCTTCAATAAAATAAGTTTTAAGATATAGGTGTAAATTTAAACATTTCTATGCAAAAGTGCATATGTGTGATTAGGAGTGAGTTGTGAGTTCAAATACTGCACATTTGCACAAGAATCTTCAGACGACAGGTAGCAATGCAGTTTATTTCTGTATTTCCAGGGTATTTTCTATCCATAGGTTTTTTGATAAGTATTCTCAATGCCTACACTAGTTAATGTATACAATATTAAAAAAAATAAAAATCTTTCAAGCAGCTATTCATAGTAATGTTGCAAAAAATAATTGTTGTGGAAGCATGGTATTTCTTTCACATTTCCATCTTGAAGACTGTGAAGGATGAAGACAAAATATTACAGAGGAAAATCAAAGAAGGGTGGAAATTTCAAAAGCTAATAAATAGTACACCAATGGCAGTCCACTTCTAGTTGATCTTTTGATGTTCATGTCTCGTCTGCGTAATCAGTGTATTGCCAACACTCCAAACCTCTTGCACTTTGTGTTACCTCATGACTTACTTCCTGGAACAGAAATAATTAATAGTAGGTAAAAAGAGCTTGTAAAACAGAGAGTAAAGGACAAAGCGACTGATTTAAAAGCAAGCTCTGCTTTAGAAGCAATTCTTTAGAAGTTTTGATGAAAACATAGGCTCTGAGAATAGTTAGAACATTCTTATATCACTATGTGTGAAAACATAGAAAGTTTCCATAGAAAATTTGTGACTTCCTATGGAACTGAATTTAAATTGCTTTACAAAATGACTCCAGAATTAGGGGATTTTTGGGTAGGTTTTTTGGTTTTGTTTTGGTGGGGTTTTTTTGGTTTTTTTGGGGTTTTGTGGTTTTTTGTGGGTTTTTTTGGTTGTTTGTTGTTTTTTTTTCTTTCTGTTTCAACTCCTTGTAATCGAAAGACAATATTTCAGATTCAGAGTTGAGTAACCAAAGCACTGATATAAACAAGAGTGGAAAAAGGTTAGAAAGAGCTGTAGAAGTCTTTTAAATGAAGAAAAAGTCCCAATAGGCAGCAATTTTTGTAAAATAATACTTTAAAAAATATTCAATCGTGATTAGGCAATTTAACCATACACCTCATACTGGTTCGAAATCTAATATTTTGTTGCTGTAGTTTAAGAGACTGATATTTGGAGATGCTTTCTTTTGATAATGGCATTTTTTAGCTGTTATGCATCCCTAGCTTTTTTTTCCAGTGCATTTTTTTAAAATTATATGAATAGTAAGAAGCTGAGAAAACAAGCATTTTGAAATGTGTTTTCCCTGTCATACTTTGTCTGAGAACTACCATCAAACTTTAATATTGCTGTAAAATATTTAAAAAGTTGAAAAGTTCTGCCTGCATCTAAATATTGTTTTCTTTATAATAAAGTTTTTCAGGTTTTATTTTATTTGCATCAAACTTAAATAAAGTTAGACATCCAGTTTTGGAGGTGTGAATCTACTGCATTTAAATATCTACTCTCATTATAGTTTGAATCTTGAGTTTCATTGCCTGCATTTATTGTCTTTTCAAACCACATATATTGTTTTGCTTATCACATTTTAAAGAGAAGCACAGAATACTGAATAAATCTTCTCAAGTGTCTTTTAGGTATTCAAAGACAAAATTCCTTTGATTTCTGAGGTCATGGGGAAGGTTTAGAAGCTGGTCAGTTGTTGCAAGATGTACAACTTTCCTTTGCATCATTCTGTCACCCTGTCACCCTGTGTGCCATTTTAGACAACATACAACCAGCTGAAAAGAAAGACTAGATTGCATTTTGAAGCTCACTTTCTTTTTACTTATAGTTTTCATTTTTATATTTTGTTTCAGTGTCCGAGAAAACAGATTTTGAATGCTCACTAGGTTGTTATATGCATACACAAGTAAACACAACTTCCTTTCAAAAAAGGCTTTTCAGTAAAGCCTTAAAATTCAATAATGTAGCAATGTAGTGCTTGTGTTATCTGACTTTGTGTTTGCTTCTCTAACTTAGTCATTTCTTACATGTATTATTTAGTGAGGATACATGCTCATATACTGAATCTGCAATTAGAGAGATGTTATGAATTATCCTTGAGGTTATATTTACCTGGTTATATTACCAGGTTATTTATCTGATGAGGTAAATTCCTCTCCTTCACACCAAGATGTACAGCCAGAATGTCCTTGTGCTTTTGTACTAGAACAGTGCAACTGCCCCATCCCTGGAAGTATTCAAGGCCACATTTAATGGAGCTTGGAGCAGCCTGGCCTAGTGGAAGGTGTCCATGCCCGTGCCAGGGGGGTTGGAACTAAATGATCCCTATGTCTTTTCCAACCCAACCATTCTGTGAATCTGTGATTTTATGGAGCTCTTCTACATAACAAAAGCACACTAATGTTAGTGTGCAGTTTTACACTTAATGACTAGTTTATATCTTTAGCCCAAGGAAAAGTTTGAAGAAAATCATCTCTTAAAATACTTCCTGTTTAAACAGTTAGTGGAAACAATCTGAAAAACTAGTTTTGAAACTTCTGCTCTTCTAATAAAAATTAAAGTAAAAAATTAAGTAAAAATTCCAAGTTTGTCATTTGACAATCCTTGGATGACTTTAACAGGAAAAGATGAGGTGGACACAAATATGGTGTAGCAGTAAGAACTGAGCTTCTGAAATGCTTTCCTTTTTCTTCACCATTGACCATAGAAATCACAAAGTGTCAACAAAATATCAAAGGGAATTTCTTTATTGTGAACAAACTCTGTTGAGGCTGACTTCTTTTTCAAGCCTGCTACACAAGATTGCCAGAAGGACAAAAGAAGCATCTATGAAATGACTGCTTATGATTTGCAGATCATATTGCTAGCTTCCATGGGTATTTAAATTTGAAGATGTCTGAGGACTTTGTTATTGTATCACCAAGTTTTTATATGTGTTTGATTTTTTTTAAAAAATTTTAAATACTATATTAAGTGAGGATCATATCCTGATCTGACCTGACACTTTGATCCTTTTTTAACATTTCATCGGATCTTCTGGGGATTAATACAAGAAAAAAAAAAAAAAAAAAAGCTTTGGGGAGTCATGATGTAATTGAATCTATCTGTCTGTGTGTCTATACATCTGTCAGAGATTGCTGTAGGGGGATGTTTAAAAGACTGACAAGACAATTTAAAGTGTAAAACTTTACTACATTCATTTATTAAAGGCGTTCTTGCTAAGGCTTGATCCTTACATGTGATCATCACTACCTATACAAAGCTGTTAGTCTTTGATAACTATTTTCTTCATTAACTGTGAGTCTGCTGGCAATGATGCAGCACTGATGGCACCTGTATTTACTTGTTTGTACTCACCACGGTCAAGGTGATCTGCCTTGAGAGCTCCTCAATGAGTCAAGTAAAGCAAAATTGGTTTCTCTTCCAATTTTCTGCATTGATGCTTTTATCCTGTTGCCCTGTTTCCACCCCCAGAAGAGCTCCCCAAACTGCTTCTTTTGTTTCTTGGGCTACAAAGATTATGAGGGGACTGGAGCATCTCATGAGGAAAAGCTGAGGGAGCTGGGTTGGTTTCAGCCTCACAAAGACATGGCTAAGAGGGGACCTCATTCTTGTCTGTCAGTGTCTGAAGGGAGAGGTCAGAACATGGAACAGGCTTTGCTTGGTGGTGCCCAGCAAAGGAACAACAGGCACAAATGGATGCCCAGCAAGTTTCACCTGAACATGAGGAAGAGCTTCACTGTGCAGTGACCGAGCACTGGAACAGATCACCCAGAGAGGGGTGGAGTCTCCCTCACTGGAGACATTCCAGAAATGTGTGGTTGCTCTCCTAGGTTATGTCCTCTGGGATGAACCTGCTTGAGCAGGTTTCAACCTGACCCACTCTGTGCTTCTCTTTTCCTCCATCTTGCCAAAGCATCCTTGTAGTACTTTTTAGAAGGATGTCCTGCCTATTTTTAGCCTTTTCGGCTATGTGGTGACTTTGTTGCTCAGTTGCTGTGGAGATGTAGCTATCCCCCTCCCTTCAGTGCTTCTCACATGGCTCATATACTGATGTATAGCTTTGTGTGGCTATGCCATCCCAACATTGCAAAATGCCCACCTATTGTTGTTGGCTGCACCACTTCAGCATGCTTACTTTCAAGTTCAAGGCAAGTCGATATATTAATTCTAACCCAAATAGTACATCTATAATTGATATGCATCATTGACCTTTGCATTGGCTACAATGACAAAGTGTGACAATATTTATAGATTAAACCCATTGTTTGCATTTAGAGTGTCAATGTAAACTAACTTCTTGGCCAGGAGAGAGTTTGGAAAGGTTTGTGAAGGCCTCCTACATCAATATCCATGATGAGATATTAATTAGAATTAACTGTTGACTTTGGCAGCTGCTTGTCTTTCTTGCTTCCTTCCCTGACTGATGTGTTAATTCTTGGTATTAATTTGGGTAAATATTTCTCTTAAGAACAGCTGTTTCTTTTTCCTTCTGGCTTGGATGATGTAATTTGCATTCGTCTCCTTTAGTCTTTTGTCAGAACACTGTCTTACTTTTCTTATAAATCGCAGTATTTCTTTCACTCTGCGCATAAACTTTAAGGTCTTTCCAAGAGGAAGTTAAGAATGTTTTGCTAAATTCATTTGTCTGTCATTGATTTTCTAAACCTTCTGGCTGACTAGTCTTCCCTTTCCCTACTCAACAGCTTCTGCAGAAATTTCTCAAGGGAAGGATTTTATAACCTTTTACAACCTTACACACAAAATTCCTTGCATGAACATTTCAAAGGACCTCCTACTATAGTCCCTTATTTTTGAAAGTCCTCCAATTAGAAAATGGAAAAGCAAATAACACAAATAAAATAGAGAAGTACTGTTTTTAAAAGATAGTCATGGTATAAATCACATTTTTTTTAATATTGTCATAACCTTTGGAGACTTCATTAAGAAACCTCCAGACTACCCAGTCTGTGCTCCAAGTAGGAAATTGTTAATGGAATGCAATGGTTTCTCTTAATCCCTAAAAATAATAAAAGGTAAAGAATTTTTAAAAAATCATATTTTCTGAATGCTAAAATAAATGTACCTTTTAATAAAAACATTGTATGTTTTTTTAACATATATTACTAAAATGCTTTCAAAACCAATTTTTATGGCCATATGGAAAAATCTATTTTGGATGCATAAAATGGTCAATAAACAGGCATAGGCAGAACTGGTGATAATTAAAATAGATTTTAAAAAATCAGTTGAATGAGATTAATTGTTTTTAGAATGGCCAGTATATAATCAATATTTCAATTTGCAGGCTAGAAAAACTATTTTTAAAAATTCAAATTCTTTTAAGAACATCACAGAATGTCAGATTCATGATATGACTTATTTGGCCTCTGGACAAGGGTGACTCATGACTGAACTTCATCCCTTACTAACCAACACATATCCTGGGTAAAGTAGCAAGATTTCCAGCAAGTCAGGGAGGTGATCCTGCCCCTCCACTAACTACCCTGTGAGGCACATCTGGAGTGCTGTGTCCAGTCCTGGGCTGCTCAGGACAGGAGACACTTGGAGCTCCTGGAGCAGCTCCAGTAGGGAGTGACAAAGATGATGGAGGGATGGAGTGTCTCTCTTATGAGGAAAGGCTGAGGGAGCTGGGGCTGTTCAGCCTCGAGATGAGACGACTGCGAGGGGCCCTCACCAGTGTCTGTCAGTGCCCGCAGGGAGGGGTCAGAGCAGGGACCAGGCTCTGCTCGGTGGTGCCCGGCAATGTGAGAAGGGGGAAAGGGCAGGAATTGATGCACAGGAAGTTTCACCTGAACATGAGGATGAACTTCTTTGTTGTGCAGTGACCACACACTGGAACAGCTCACCCAGAGAGGGTGTGGAGTTTCCCTCACTGGAGATATTCCAGAACCATCTGGATGCAATCCTGTGCCATGTGCTCTGAGATGATCCTACTTGAGCAGGGGGGTGGGAGCAGATGACTCACCGTGGTCCCTTCCAACCTGGCCCATTATATGATTCTGTGATACAGACAGAATGTTGAAATTAGACCAGGAGTTTCTTTGTTTAGTCAAACTGAATTTTATCTATTTTGCGAGGCTGGGAACTAGGTGAAAATTATTAGTGGTACTGGGGACAGGTTTTTTTAAGTGATTATATGAGTTAATATTTGATGTTTCAGGAAGACAAGTAGTATGGGTAGGTAGAAGGTAGTGTAGCAAAAGGATGTTAAAGTATTACTATACTGACCTTATTCTTTGTTCAAGTGAAGATGAATGCAGTCCTTGCAGTCCACATTCCCTTTAGCCCTAGTTTAGCACAGAAACAACAGGTCTGACACTGAATTTTAGTGTCTGATAATTCATACTCAGTTCTATTCTTGCATTTCTTTCACCTTCCTATTCCTGACCCACACAGCTAACTCTGGAAAGAAGCTGATATGAGAATTTACTTGAGGAAGTGCTGAAGCCTTGCCCAGGCTGCTACAGCAGGACATAATTCATAAAACATACATAAATCTTTCTAAAAATAAATGCTTTTCTTACTCAGAAAAGGACAAGAGATTTCTGACAGACGACAGCCAAGGAGGAACTTCTGAGGAACTACATGCAAATTGTTTCCAATTTTCTGCAAGTATAGGACTTTCACTCTATTTTGTTACTGTAAAAGAAGTGCCATTTTCTACAGGATCAAGGACAAGATTTGTGTTGCTCCTCTCAATATCGCTACAGTAAGAGTAATTTGGCATATTTCCTATGGTTTGTATTTCAAAAGATGATATTCAACCATGTGCTGGACTGTTTCAGATTCCAAGTAATTAACTTTCCTACAAGTAAAATAGCCCAATAAATAAAGTAGTCAAAGCTCACATTAATTTAGTCAATGGTTTGTTAAGTTATTTTGAAAGGAGTGTACTAGTAACAATTTGTTGCCTGGAAAGAACTCTCCTGGCAATATGTCTCTTCATGAGCACTGTTATAGAACTAGTATCTAAAAGCAATTTGTATTTCAGTGCATAGACATTGTTTAATCAGATTTATCAGGCTTTACTCTGGTGTCTGTGGTTCATATGTAGCCATACTCAGTAACCAAATTTATTTCAGTCCCATCATTGTTTTTTTCTTTAGATTTAGGTTTTTTCTTCGGGAAAACAAAACAAAACAAAACAAAACAAAACAAAACAAAAACAAAAACAAAAACAAAAACAAAAACAAAAAAAAAAACCACAAACCTTAGTAAATGAATCCTCAAAATGTGAATTTAAGATTTAAATGTAGAACATAATTTCATTTGCTAGAGTATACGATTTCGACAACCACTGTTAGTTTGTATTAAATAATAGTATATGCATATTTCTATACATTTGAATATTTTATCTTCACAGACTTCAGATGTTAAAGCAAAAAAAGCAAAGAAGAAATATTTAGAACCAACATTCAATAAGAACTATTTGATAAAAGATATTTATCCTCATCATTCCAGTAGAAGGACAATTTACCCCAAAATACTTCTGAGAACTGAGGAACAACATCACTAGTAATTTACTGCTTATTCTGTGGGTGAGCATTTATGGGCTTTTATTATGTGACAGAAGGTGCTTAGTAATTGAGATTTTCCCTCACCCTCTTTTTTAAAAAAATTATCTTTCTTCTGGTTTATAGCAGCAGTACTACTGGTTTATAGCAGCAGTGCTACTACTGTTTTGTTTTCTTTTTGGGATCCACAGTCTCAATGTTACAGGTTTTGGTTTAGATGTTCACATAATTCTACCTTTCAAAAGTAATGTATATGGAACTGTTAATGGTTATAAATGGTCTTCTCAGAAAATTTACTGATATATGTAAAATTGTTTTAAGTTCTCAAAGTACTTGAACAATGTGTGACGTCAAGATATGCTTAAAATCTTTTAGACCTGCAGACACAAGGTGGTAGTATCAGCCTTTAGTAATAATTGTTTAGGGCGTCATTGCTTTTGGTCAATACCCTTTGTTCCCTCTCCTTTCCAAACAAAGGCTAGAGAAAATCCCTTGATTTTGATCCTGCTAACATTCAGTGTATATCTCAAACTACTGATGCATCAATTCAGTACAAAACTGGTAAATTACAGATATGCAACTGAAATCAAAGTAAGGATCTTCATCTCTCCCAGCAAGTTAGAGAAATAGTATATTTTTCTGGTTTGTCACATTTCTTCATAAATTTTTAGAATATTGAAGAGAAGAGTGAAAAATAAAGCATTTCAGAAAAACAGATACCTTTAAAAGACTATGTTTGTCATGAAATATGAATCCCATATTTCTAGCATTCTGAAAAATGACCAAGTCATGGATAATTTGTTAGGAAGCTGCAGATATTTTGTTCTATAGAAATCTCACAAAGAACAGGGACCCTGAATGATAGATGTTGTTAACCCCTATCTTTTGCTGACCATCTTCTTAAGGAAATTAAAAAAATCCTATTTTTTATGAATACAGTAAAAAAAATACTAAGTAAGAATCTGCTACTTAGCATGTGTCCTTTCTTCAGGAAACATGTTAGCATACTTTTAAAATAATTCTCCAATACTCTATGCCATTATACACTACTTTTAAGTAAGATTTAAGATCAAGGCATAGACTTGACATTTAACTTGTTCTGAGGGATTGTCTGTAGTATGGTATTGCATTCATACAGGCACACCAAATTGTGCCAGCTCATCCCAGGGATCACTTAATACCCTTTTACTACCTCTAAGAAACATCAAAATTGCAGAATAGTGATTTTCTCTTTTTTTTGCCACCGGTTTGTTGTGGTGGCTGCTCTTTCACCTCCAGTCTCCTCAACTCCAATATACCAAAATACCAATATCCTACAGAAAGTTCCATTAATTTCTTTTCAGTTGAAACTTGTAGAGGAGGAAATAGTCTAGTATTTTTTAAAATAATAGGATGGTGGAATAGTAAGCTGGATCACATTGCTTAGGACTCTGTGAAGTCAGGTTTTGGCATTCCTAAGAACAGAGGCTTCACAACCTCTGTGGGAAGAACTTGTTCCAGTGTTTGACCATTTTCTCAAGGAAAAAAAAATATGTTCCTTATTTTTAAATGTTATTTCCTGTTTTTCAATTTTGTGTTTATTGCTTCTTGTCCAGCCACCAGTGAGAAGAGTCTGGGTTGCTTTTCTTTACTCACACCATCAGGTATTTGTACACATGGGTATGGTTTCAGAAAATCTTTTCTGGTCCATGCTGAAGAGTTCCAGATCTTCCAGACTCTATTCATGAGATGGATAGTCCAAGCCTATAACCTGCTTTGTGATCTTTCCCTGATTTGCTGCAGTGCACACTTCTGTTTGTCTTTTACTGGAGAGCCCAGCACTGAACCCAGCATCCAGATGTATTTCTTCAGGGCTAAGGAGAGGAAAAGGGTCACCTCACTTCACCTGCCGGCAGAGTTCTGCCTAATGCAGCCCAAGGTGCTGTCAGCTCTCTGCCACTAGGGCATACTGCTGGCTCACAGTGAGCTTCCTCGGAGTTGCCCTAAGGACTTTTCTGCAAACCTGCCTTCCAGTCAGTCAAATCTCAGCCTGTAGGGATATCTGGGGTTGTTCTTCCCCAAATATAAGTCTTTGCATTATGAATTTCTGAAGGCACTTCTGAAGGTTTCTCAAGCCTGACAATGACTGAATGTCACACAACCATGTGATCTACCAAATGCTCCTTTTTCCCCTATGCAGTGCTCCTGCTACTTTTTTTTTTNCTGCTTTGTGATCTTTCCCTGATTTGCTGCAGTGCACACTTCTGTTTGTCTTTTACTGGAGAGCCCAGCACTGAACCCAGCATCCAGATGTATTTCTTCAGGGCAAAGGAGAGGAAAAGGGTCACCTCACTTCACCTGCCGGCAGAGTTCTGCCTAATGCAGCCCAAGGTGCTGTCAGCTCTCTGCCACTAGGGCATACTGCTGGCTCACAGTGAGCTTCCTCGGAGTTGCCCTAAGGACTTTTCTGCAAACCTGCCTTCCAGTCAGTCAAATCTCAGCCTGTAGGGATATCTGGGGTTGTTCTTCCCCAAATGTAAGTCTTTGCATTATGAATTTCTGAAGGCACTTCTGAAGGTTTCTCAAGCCTGACAATGACTGAATGTCACACAACCATGTGATCTACCAAATGCTCCTTTTTCCCCTATGCAGTGCTCCTGCTACTTTTTTTTTTTTCATATTTATTTATTTATTTAATTAATTAATTAATTAATTTTTATTTTTATTTCCTGGGATCATCCATTCTGGAGCTTAGAGAAGGTGATCTTTGAAAACCAACGATTTTTTTTCCCCCCCAGGGCTTTCTCCTATGCATTTCTTCCAAGCAGCTTCCTAAACAGACCTGCTTTCCTGAAGTCCAGGACTGAAATACTCTTGTTTGCCTCACTGACTCCTATTCAGACATCAACACTGCAGACAAAGCTGTTCCCAAACTCCACATCTTCATCCAGTTCTTTGTTGACACAGTTTTTTGCTTTTCACACTTGAAATACCACAACTGGCAATAGATTTCATTATAGTGAAGATCTTTTACGCTACACTTATCTTTCAGCATTGAAATGCTTCTAGCAATCTGACTTTATATGAAGATACATAGTCTAATAAATACTATGCAAAAGAAGGTTTGTATTTCAGTTATTTTTCCATGAATTTTTTATGCAGATAATGTTTAGTCAGCCACTCCCTGTGTGTGTGTATGTGTAACATGATACTATAATTTCTTTTCTGAAATGAGTTTTTGATTTCTTCATTATTCATATGACAAGTGTGTCGGTTTTGGCTGGGGTTAAGAAGTTAATTTTCTTCCCAGGGTTTGATGTGGGGCTGTGCTTTGGATTTGTGCTGAGCACAGGGTTGACAGAGATGTTTTTCTTGTCATTGAGAACTTACAGAGCCAAGGCCTTTTCTGCTTTTTGTACTGTCATGCTGGTAAGGAGGTTGGGGATGCTTGGGAGGTTGAGAGAAGACACAGCCTGGACGGGTGACCCCAGCTGACCAAAAGGATATTCTAGACTATGTGGCATCATGCTCAGTATAGGAAAATGGGCAAAGAAAGGAGAAGTGGGCACTGTTGAGAGTCATTATGGTTGTTTTCCCAAGTCACCATTACACATCATATGCTCTCCTGGGGATGCTGAATACCTGCATAGAAAGCAGTGAATTAATTTATTTTTTCTTTGCTTACGCCCATAGCTTTTTTATTTTCTTATTGAACTGTTTTTGTCTCGATCCACGAGTTTTCTAGCTTTTTTAACCTCCTGGTTTCATGGCCAATCCCACTGATGGGGGAGTGAGACGCGTGGTGCTTGGCTGAAGGCTAAAAATGAGAAGTGCCAGGCTCTCCTAGATGAATGTTATGAGTCTCAAGGATGGATTATCTGTGACAGGATGATTGAGGAATAGTCAGATAATGGCTGAATAAGAATAGCTCCTGGAAAATCAGCCCATCAGTTTGATGACTGAGTTTTAATTAGGAATCATAAGTGTTTTCTCTAGAACTTTGTTTGAATTATTTATAACTTGTATGACTTAATTCAACTAGGTGAAAATTAGGAAAAATTCTTATTTATCTCTAGGTTAATTTTGGTTTAATTAGAGATGAATTATGAGTATTAGAATGGTAAGTATTATCAAATCTAGGCTGTCTTCTGATATAGGGTCTGAAAAAGACTTGGATTTGAATATTATAGTACTTCAATAGTTATGGAACCTCATTTCTTAAGGAAGGAAATTCTGCTCTTGGAGGAGGTGTGGGGTGTTTTTTTTGG
>VYXD01002840.1:85733-101841 GCA_013397195.1 Hylia prasina
TTTTTTTTTGGTTTTTGTATTTTTATTTTTTTTTTAATAGACAGACATCATCTCTCACCATTCAGGCTTAAATGAATCAATACTTTATTCTTAAATTGTATTTTCACTATAAGAGAGAGACTGCCGACTTTCATCAGTTGCATTAGTATTAAGTGCTCCCAAATTTCAGAATTAAATAATTATGTTAGAATAATGTATGACTGAAAATAGTTACAGTTATATTGATTTACACTGTAGATATGAGAATAGAATTTGCAAGCTTGGCAGGTTTGTAAAATAGAACCTTTTAATAAATCTAAAAATATTAGTTATACTGTAAAGTTCAGCATTTAACTATTCCATATGGCATTTAGCTATTAAAGAAACAGAAGCACTGGCAGTTTAAAAATGATCTGATTTTATCAAGATATATTTCTCTAAATGCAGGAATGTATTTCTAGGATAAAATTAGAAACAGTTAAATGATTTACTTTAAATCTGGATGTAGCAAGTATATTGAATGTGAAAAGAAAAATTAAATCATGAATCCTGGAATATGTGTGCCTGCATGAGTAGATTGGATATAGGCATATTAGTGTGGGACCACATCTGGATTGCACTTTCCAGCACTAACCATTATTTTCTCATGTAAGAGAAATGCTTTTGACATAAAAAAAATTTACCCAAAGAGGTCTTTTTTACTTCACCTTCCCTAATCCTCTTCCTTTCTTATAACATGGTATGAAAAGGTTTATGTTCTGGAGTTTCAGAGTTTTTGGTAGTTTTATTTTGCTTTATTTTACACTAAAATTTAATGTGGATCTCAGGGTACAGTTGCCCCACTTCTGTTTCATTATTTGTCTATCACATGCTCTGGGTAGTATAAATCTCAGATCAAAATTTTTCAGTACTGATGTTTCAGATGTTTAGGGAGATAATGAATCTGTATTTAATTTAATTTAATCTACACCTCTTGTATCATTGTCTTATAAATTCATTATGCTCACCCATAAGAGGAATGGTGCACTGTAGTTCTTGTTCTCATAAATGCTATTTATTCTTTAGCTTCATATATAACCATAGCTTGACATGTAACATCCTTTGTGCAGTTCTTGAAAGGGAGATTTGCTTATGGAAAGACATCTCATGATAATTCTGCAGTGCCTGGCCTGGTGGTTTCAGATTCAGCAGAGAGAAAGTATTCTAAAACTAAAAATCAGAGATCAGAGAAGTAAATAGATGAATTGTAAATGAACTGCATAGCTATTCAAGGACACTGTAAGGGATTTAAGTACAAAACCCAATATTTCTTTGTTCAAAATAACTTCAAATCAGATATCATAACATTTTTAAATGGGAATAGTTAAATGTTTATATCTTTCCTATATTCTATAGCATCACTGGTTTTCCATACTTAAGAAACAAGGGAAATTGTAGAATTATTTTTATTAGTGTAATACATGCACAATGGACACATTATTTCTCTGTCATTGATAAGGCAAGAAGAGTTCCAATCATCAATAAATAGAAGTTAGGTATTTTAAAGTGATGAAATCTTGATTATGTGCAACTTTTCCAAAACTCCAATCCCTCTTCCGATAGCAGGGGGTTAACTTCCCTTATGGTTTTATTCAGAGATCTATTGTGTGTTTCTTCATTATTAAAAGTACAGTTGGATGGAAGTTTAAATGGAGGAATATTTCTGCATCTTACTTGCTGTTGTCTCTATTTTATAGAATCAGAGAATGGCTTGAATTGGAAGGGATCTTAAAGATCCCTTAAGGAAGGGATCTTAAAGATCTTGTCACAATCCCTCTGCCATGGGCAGGGACACCTTCCACTAGACCAATTGCTCAGAGCTCCATCCAACCTAGCCTTGAACACTTCCAGGGAAGGAACATGCACAGTCTTATCAGAAACAAGTACCAGGGCCTCACTAGTCTCAAAGTAAAGAAATTCTTCCTAATATCTAACCTAAATCTACTCCCTTTCAGTTTGAAGCCACGCCCCCTTGTCCAGGAATATCCCAGGAACCACTATTACTCCAGATCTTTCTAAATAGTTCCTCTCCATCTTTCCTGTGGGCTCCCTTCAGGTACTGAAAGGCCACTATTCGGTCATCCCAGAGCCTGCTCTTTTCCTGCCTGAACAATTTCCAATTCTCTCAGCCTTTCCTGACAGCAGAGCTGCTCCATCCCCCGGATCACCTTGGTGCCTCCTCTGGCCTGGATCCAGCAGGTCCCTGTCCTTCCTGTGCTGGGAGCCCAGAGCTGGATGCAGCCCTGCAGGTGGGCTCTCAGCAGGGCGGGGCAGAGGGGCAGAATCCCCTCCCTGCCCTGCTGCCCACGGGGCTTTGGATGCAGCCCAGCACACTTCCAATACCTATAGTAAATACTGAGAAATCAAAACTATGTTAGATGTATAACTAAATACATATCTGAGTTCTCTTTTAAGAATAGCAAAGTTGTTTTAAAAAAATGCCATATCCCTGATTTCCAATAATACCAGGCCATAGTAGAGTACATCCTTGCCATGGATAAGATAGAAGAAAAAATTAACTAAGCATCTCTCAATAGCTGTCTTATATTAAAAATAGTGGGAAAGCACAGGAAAAATTATAATTTTAGATGGCTTATCCATTTAGTGTTTTCTATTAATCCCCACTGTCTTGTAGATAAGGAAAAATCAGATCCTCTGCATATAAATTTCAAGATTTTAAGAGCTTGGTATCATTCTGCCCAAGAGGTATGAACAGGAGTTAAATATGATCCATCAGGTTTATGTACAGTGTGATTATTTTACACACAGACAAGTACTGAACAATTTCACAATATAGTTATAAGGTAGAAAAAAATCCTATCTGATAATGTAAGAATAATACCTATTGTGCTGTCTAATAGTACTTTAAATATTAGAAATGCAAATGTGCAGACCTTGGAACAAAGCAGAACAGAAAATATAGATGGCATGAATTTTTTTTGGCAAAGTGAGACCTGAGTGGAGAGCTCCAGGAAACCTGTGACCATCCTGTGTATCTTTTATAACAGCAGACTCAAGAAATTCTTACATGTATTTATTTCCCTGTAGAGGCAACCTAAATACTAGTCCTCTGTCAAACAATTGGCAGAATAGCAGTCTTCACTGCATGGTCTTTTTTATCCAAACAAGAAATTTTGAGTTCTAATAAAACCCTTATAACCCTGTCAGCCCTGCTTAACCTCCATTAGAGACTTCAATTTGGCTGTCTGTCTTCTCTGAAGTCTAAAAGCTGTTACTTGGCTGTCATAAACTGGGATGGCTGATGGTCATGGCTGTTGCAGTGGATAAAGGCTGGAGCTGAGAGGTGAGGAGAATTAGAAAAACTATGCTGCTTGCTCTTTGTGTGCTTTTCTCTATAGTGAAGATGGAGTTTGAGCTTTTCCATATATTGCCAATCTGTCAATTTTCATATGTATGTCCTCAAAACATTTAAGAAAGAAAGGGTGATCCAAAAAAAAAATCAATTGCAGTTCTTCAAAACCCCAGGTTACTACTGAAAATATACAGTTATAATCCCCCTCTGGTTTTGGAATAGCATGTTCAAATTACCTAATGTTTTTAAAGAGAAAAAATGTCATGAAAAGCAGATAGTAACTTGCTGAAAAGGGCAACAGCAATAAAGAACTTAAGTGATTTTGGTGAATTCAGGTAAAATGGTTCTAATTACATGCATTCAATTTGAAATTCAAATGTGAAAAACCACAGGAAATCAGGAGTATAATATTTTGGAATGTATTTGATACACTAGAGAAGAGTGAATAAAATCCTCTCTGAGGTAGATGACGGCTAAAATATTAACCAGAGCGAAAAGTACACAACTTTTAAACAATTAAACATCCCCTCAACTCCTCTTCCTCCTTTTCTTTTCTCTCAATATTTTAAATTTGGGTTGTAGTTCTAAGACAAAGGCACAAGGAATGAAAACAAAAATAAAACCTTCCATGCATGATTTTAGGAAATTTCAGAAATTGCACTAAAAAATATGGAGAAAACACTCAACCTTCCTCTTGGTGTACAAGAAGAAATTTCTTGTTTAATTTCCCCCTTTTGTATCAGCAATAGTGTGGCAGCGGGACCACAGCAGTGACTGTGAGCACAGCACTGGTGAGGCCACACCCCAAATCCTGCCTTCAGTCTGGGGCCCCTCATTATAGGGAGGACATTGAAGTGCTGGAGCATGTCCAGAGAAGGGCAACAGAGGTGGAGAAGGGTCTGGAGCACAACTCTGATGAGGAAGCTGGCTCAGCCTGGAGAAAAAGAGGCTCAGAGGGGGGACCCTGATCATTCTGTACAACTCCCTGAGAGGATGGTGGAGCCAGGTAGGGAGCAGTTTCTTCTCTCAAGGAACAACTAGGTAGGACAAGATAGGACAAGAGGAAACAGCCTTAAGAGGCACCAGGAGAAGTTTAAATTGAACATTAGGAATAATTTATTCAATCAAATGGTTTTCAAGCATTGGAACAATCTGCCCAGGGAAGAAGTTGTGTCAATGTTCCTGGAGATATTTCAAAGGCGTGTAGATGTGGCAGTGAGGGATGTTTAAAGGTGGGCTTGGCAGTGCTGGGTTAGCAGTTAGACTCAATGATCTTAAAGGTCTTTTACAACCTAAAGTGTTCTATGATTCTTTAATTTTAAAGGGAAATCTGTTTCACTCCTCACTACTCTGCCCTTGGGGGAATTGAATGTCCTCTTCATCTGGGAGAGAAGAGGAGCATTACACTTATTTTGTTTTGTTTTAAAATTGTGGAATGTCCCACCTCTCACTTTCTCAAAAGCAAATGAAGTGCAAACTTCTGCTCTGCCACATAGCTCAGTCTTTTTTCTATTTAAGCCAAGCACCTGGTTTAGTTAATTTCCTGTCTATCTTGAAACGAGGAAGCTGAGATCACAATCATTCCCTTTGTGTGCCCACTGGTTTTCTCTTTTAATGGTACACACAAGCTTTTCTTGCAGTAGCATAGGAAAATGTGGTGCTTTGAAAGTTTTGAAAGTGAATGTTGTTCCTTCTGGCGTGTTCTTCATACCTGCACCGTCACAACTGGAGGCATATCACCACGCCTCTACACCTCTACATCATCCTACAATCCTAGTAGTACTTATTTGCATAACTGAAGTATTCACCAGGTGCCTCCCAGCTTTCCAAGTAGACTGTGGAACTGGACACTGAAAGATAAATCAGGACCATCAGTGGCCAGAAAACTTTCAAAGCAACTACTTCTCAGGGATTTCTTGGCTTTCAGATCATTCTAATCGTGGAAAAAGAGATGGAGATAGAAAGGTTTTAAGCCAGTTTTGGCAGTATTCTAGTCTCATATAGCTATGGGGGAAAAAAGGTTTTGTATTCCAATGTGGGATTAAAACAAATTTGGTACCTCAAAACTCCATTATGCAGATATAGTTCTGATCCAGTCCCCAGGGAAACAGATAGAACAAAAAAGTGCAACATCTGTCTTTGTTTTTAAAGCACATCTTATTTTGAAACAAATAAATGAATTCTCATGGCCATTTCAGCTTTAGGAACCAGAAAGTTACAGTCTAAGTAAAAGCTAAATTAACAGTTCAGCAGTAGCATCCATGCTCCCATTTCAGATGTGGCTGCTTTATTTTGCTATTATTTACATTGTCTGCAGCTACTTTAAAACTAGTTTTAAAACATTTTTTTAAAACTAGATAGTTGATGAGAGCTGTATTAATCACTTTTACATCTCTGAAGCTGCTCACTGAAGAAGAGGAAATAAAAAACCCTCCAGGGATATTTTACGGGAAATATAAACTCTGTACTAAATGGAGATTCTGTTTTTGTTGTACCCTCTTCTCCCAATGTGTTAAAGTTGTGATCTAAAAACTTAGCAAAGCAAGTACTTATCATCTAACAGAGAAACATTAAATGTATTGAATTAGTGAACAGTGGCAGTTTGTCATTCACACAGCTTTATATAAAAGCTCTCAAATTATAAGCAGGAAAAGCACTGCTTTTATTGGACAGAATATAGTACGGCATTTTATTTTGTCTCAAGAAAAAATGTCATCCCTTTTATGAGAGAGAACATATGCCAGATTGTGTATATTATTTTTAATGAATAATCATTAATTGTTCAAGATTTCCTTTCATATTTTTGTTTAAATGGGACTTAAAATCAAAATAAAGCAGAGAAGCTATTCTTATGCTGACATATACATATTATTGCAATTAACTACTTACTACTTCTTAATGGTGCTGAAAGCTTCCTTTTACTGTTAGCTTAAAAGTTCTTTTGTGGAGAATCTTGTCTTTCTACGTACCTGTGTTATTTTTATAAAAATGTTCATTCTGAGACAGCTTTCTTTGTCTTGGTGTGTCTGAATAAATCCACTTATGAGATGTTGTATTAAGATACAGAATTCCAATGTCACATATGGAATTAATCCAAATTAAATAAATGCAGCTGAGTGAAGCAACTGGCTAAATACAGGAATCTATATAATTGAAGATACTTTTAATAAAGTTAATTTTTAAATGCAGCTTTGGAATTTGGAAATTATATTAATGTACCTTAAGCATTGTAAAAAGATGGAAAAATTCTGGAAGGTTATCCAAAGCTGGTCTTCATTTAAGAGTTTTTTTCAAAGACATTTTGCTGTGTCAAACTTTACCATAAATATTAGAGTAAATTCTCTCTTTTGACTTTGTATGACATTGTAGAAGTTTTGAATGTAGCCACAATTTAAGAAAAACCCCAAACCAAGACCAGCCAGCCAAGCAACCCCAGCTTCAGCCTGCACTCATAAATGCCAGTCCATGAGATTGCTTTAATTGTTTTGCTTTGTGTTTACTCTCTACTCGGGGTTGTTGTCCTGTGTCTCCACACAATCCAGATATGACACTTATGCACAGAATGACTGGTTACACATTATTTAGGAACTAATTCTCAGATGGGGGAAATAAACCGAAACCATGACAAAACAGAAAACTCCAAAGCAATTTTGGAATGAGAATTTTGGATGTGGATTTCTGATGTGAGGATGTTGTATTGGATCACTTGAAGGATAGAAAGTGGTTGTCATAGCAGACTTCTGCAATCCACTGTCCTAGACCTAAAAATAATCTACTTTATTCTTTAAAAACAATCTACTGGAAATTCTAATTGCGATATAGCTAAAGATTATTTAAAGGTTAAAGTGTCAATAAACATAAAATTTGATAGCACAAACATTATTGGTAATAAAGAAAAATAAATGTGTGAGAGGAGGAAGATCAGAACATGTGTATGCTGTCTGTGTGTTAGATATGTGCTGGCAGCTGTTCAAACAGAAGTGAGCTTGCATTTTGATTGCAGTATTAAGACAGCTAAAGGCATAACTCAAAACAACAGCAATAAGCAACATATTATTATTATTATTATTGCTATTATTATTTTTTTATTAATTAAAATTCTTCAATACACAAAAGGAACCAGAATGCGAGGTCTACATCTAGGTCAGGTTTTAGGTCATAGATTCCATCACTAATACTTCAATTAATTAAATTATACTGATTTTTCTTTTCTTTCCTCCTAGTCGTAGGAAAATATTTTAAATATTTTGATGATGTTTGCTAGTGTGTTGAGCTGAAAACTGATTTAAATCACCAATATGGGCAATCAGTGTGTAATCATTTCAGGGTTTTTTTAGGAAAAATTCCATAAATTGCAGCGATGATACTATTTTCTAGATCTTGTGATGCTGAATGCACTGTGTGGATGCACCTCTTTGCATGTGCAACTTTTTTACCAGCTGCAAAATGATGCTACCTGTCCCTGATCCTAATTATACACCCATTTCTTGAAAAATGTAATATTAGGGATTGATGTTCTGGATCTAAAAATACCCAGGATATAAATATGATGAAAAATAAGGAATTAAGAATTTCAAGTTAACATAAAATGTATAAATGTTAATTTTAATAGACATAGTTTGGCTAAGAGAGTAATGGTGATCAATACCTTGCAGTAGAAATGCTATCATTGCTGATTGTGAATAACTAATTGATTAATTATTAGCCATGAAACAGACACAGCTTAACATTTGATGTAATTAAGGGACAGACTAAATGAACCTGAGCTGGAATGGTCATTAAAAGTTAATTGAGCAACGTAAAGATTTAGATTGTCCTAGATTCTTGACTTGTTATCAGAGGCTTTCTATACTGGATACACATGGCCTGCACGGACACAGAGAAGACAAGAAGTTTGGAATTTATAACCCCAGGAAGAGTTTAACCTCACGCTTTAGCTTTGAGTCTACTGATCTTGTTAAGAGTAATACATCTGTTATTTGTTATCAAAAAAAAAACCCCAAACCAAAACCAACCAACCAATCAACCAACCAATCAACCAAAAAAAATACCTACCAAAAAAAAACCACCAAAAAACACCCCTGTTTAATTGCCATTCTCTTATTTGAGTAGAAGCCAGAGTGCTAGGCAAAGTGCTGNAGCAAACCTATTTTTCTGTGTCTGTCACTCAGACCTGATAGAATTTAGTGGGTGCCTATTCCACCTGTATTTCATACTTACCACCAGTTACAGTGTAGCTCCTAAAACGACAAAGTGCATGACATGACTCATCTGTGGAAATTTCATTTGATATCTGAGATCAATGATGTATTTAATGCATCTAGAACCATAGATAACATCATTTTAATTAAAAATGCTACCAGAGTAATTACTTTTTAAGCATAAGGCCGAAGATAAGAAAATGGAATGACACTTAAATTGAGTTTGCAAGAAAATGAATTTGCATTTAAAAGTAGCTATCAGCCATTTCAGTGCCAATGTGGGAGATCAAGGTTACAGATCTTTGCTCTGTGTGTTGAGAAACCTGGCTTATGAGAGCTGATATATTTGGGCTTTAAGGAAAATGAGGTCTCAGTGATTTTTCTCATCTCATTTTCAGTTTAATTAGTGTCACCACTCGGAGAAGCACTTGTTCCTTTCAGGGAATAATGGACAAATGGCCCCTTAAAAAATTAGGGTAAAATGTCATGGCTCTGTAATTAAAGCAAGCAAACAATCAAGACTAGGGGTGAAGGGACTGTTTAAATTGATTACTGCAATTTTTATATTTTTTTAGTGCAATATTAATCCTGTTAAAGTTTCACTATAGTAAGGTTTGAAGAGATATAAACCGAGTAAGAAAGCACAGACAGCTCTTCCTGATGTTTCATTACCAACTTTCTGATTCAAGATACCGTCTTTCCAAGTGGGAATTGGCATCTTAGTAGCCCGAAAAATTATTCTGGTTAAGTTTTTCTATATTAAAAAAAAAAAGTTTATTTTATTCATTTATTGCTCAGCAGATGTCTAATATTTCAAAGCAAGATTATAAACATAAATTCTTATGAGAGCACAAGACAAAAAAAGGATGTTAATTTTCAAAATTAACAACTTTTATTAACTTTTATTTTCAGCAATTCCTTTTTAATATTTAACCTGCCAAAAATATTAAGGGAGTGGGAGCTGAAAGTGTTTACTCACTGCCCAAAATGTTTTTCTTGGTAGATTTCCTCAGCAGGGAATTATTTAAAAGTGTAAATTATCCTGAATGTCACAGTCTTTTCTGGCTCACTTTAGTTCATATCTTCATGCTTTATGTTGAGTTGCATCTTTGTACTTTTTGGCAGGGTGAAATAGTGCTGTCATTGTTCATTCTCAAGAAGATCCCCAGAACAGCCTCAGACAAAACAACAACAACAAACAAAACAATAACTGCAAGTCTCCCCCCAAAAAACAACACCACCCTCAAAAAAAGCCCCAAACCAAAAAAATCCTACCACAAAGCCATCTTTTAAAAGGTAGGAAAATACCCAAGTTCTATGTATAGATGAAGAATACTTTCTTGGAGGATGTTTTTTGGACATTATACAGCCTCTGACCTGCTCATTTCATTGGACTTTATTGAAAAAACATTTCCAAGTGCAAGATTCTTCAAATCTTGTATGACAGCTGGACATCCTAGCTGGAAGACAAGATGTCAGGTGACAAATATGAATATTACAGTAGTCCAACTTATTTTTTTGCTAGAGTGGTAGCAGTGACATGTTAAGCTCCAAGTTCTTTAGCTAGAAGGCTCTTCTTGGAGGATTGTGAATATTATGCTGAAATTGAAACCAAAACAATGCAGAGCAAAGAGGATACTTCTCACTGCAGAAAGGAAGTAATTGAACTGAGATGTTGGACAAAAGCAAGCAACAATCTAGAATGTTACCATAAACCTATGTAACCCAAAAGATGCTCCTAAGTGGCTGTTTGATTAGCTCATGTTATGAATGTCTGAGTGGAAGTGTCTGAGTAGAAAAAAAAAAATTACTGGCAAGTTTCAGTTCCTGCACCTATGTTTCTCCTAACTACCACATAGGAAAAAAAAAAAAAGAAAACATACTTTATGCTTACAATTAATTGCATATTCCTGTTTAGAATCATTAGAAACAAGTGACTCTATGAACAAAACTATGGGGTTTTTTTATGAATAAAATTAAGAATAAAATTTTGAATAAAATTTTTTGAATAAATTTTTTATTAATAAAATTGTTTCCCCAAGGTAACTGGTGACAATTACCATAAATATTTTAAGGTTCTTGAAAGATTTTTTATCTCTCATTTTATCTTTTTAGCTTCTTACATTTTGCTCAGATTTGCTTTGCATATCCCTCCATAGATATCTTAGATACCGTATTTTTGTGGAGCCGGCTTTCTCTAATGAGCAATGATACTGCTGGTACCATCACAATAAGCCTATGCATTTTTCTATTTTCTAACAGCAAATTTACATTTTGTTTCTTGACAAAGTGTGGAGAGTTAGTGGAGTGTTAATCTATAAAATATGTGATAGTTCTAATTGTTGCTAGTCCATGAGAGTTCTGCATTTCTTCTTGAATATGTTCTTGTCTTGTCTCTACAAAATTTCCTTCTATCCAGCTGATGCTCAGCCTACATGGTGCCACAGTGTTATTCCATTACAGATGGAGAATTTACCATTGCCTTACTTCACTGAACTTCCTGGGGTTCCTGTCAAACCCTTGCTTCAATCTGTCAAGGTCCCAAAATGTAACAACCCTGCCCTTCTACACCCTGATTTGCTGCTGTCACCTGGTTAATGTGCTCTGGTTATCTCTAGCAACTTACTGCAATGTGCTTGCTTTTTTCCTGCTGATTCAAGTCTGTGAAGATGGCAGGCCAGATAAATTCATATATTGTCTACCCACCCTGTTCATATCAGTCCACTTGGATTAAAATGATCCACTGTTCCCTGTCTTCCCACGACAATTCATTTCCTAGAAAATCATCAGGCTGGTAAAACATGCTTTATGTCTTAGATTGGATGCTTTGTTTTCCTTTAGTGCAAGAACTTAAAAATTATTTAACCTAATTGATGTAACTTTAATGAGTAACTACAGAAAAGATCACAAACATGTTCTGAGACTCAGAGGATCTCCCTTTAAGTGTTTCTCTTTGGAAAAGAGGGTTTCCTTTACAAAACACACATGGGAGTTTATCTCAGATTACTGAAGTGATGCAAGCACTTCATATCCTCCTCTCCAAGCTTAGTCTTTGAACTTAAGGCAAAATATCTCAACTGAGTACATAAGTATTAAAACAAGCTTAAAATCATGGTCATCATGCATCACAGACATGACATGAATGTAATAAATGGTCTCTGTTAATTCGTGCGCATGTAAAGTATATATGTTATAAAGTTATGATTACAAAACGGGATCCTCAGGAGCGAACAGGAATTTACAAACGTAACACCTGGCTGCAGAGAAACTGGGCTTTGTTAACATAAGAAGAACCGTGGCTCGGTCGGAAAGATGGCCCATTCTCACCGGCAACCAAAGAGCAATCACCGGAATCATCAGTCGAGTTTACATCCCAATTCTGGGTTCCTTTAAACTCGATCAAACATTTGTTCACTTCCCAGAAACAGCTTTGTCCAGTCTAACACAAAGGACGAAGATCTACAGTCAAGATAGCCAGGATCGTTGGAAACTCATCAGTATTCATCCATCTCACAGGAAAAGTTTTATCCATCCCAACGTAGAGAAAGAAACCAACATGAATATGTGGAATCACAAAAGGAAGAGAGGAATCTCTGCCCCGGGCAGAAAAAAAATGTATAAAAACCGATGGGACTGAGACAGCTTCGTGAACTCGGGGAGATTGCTGCCAGAGAGAGAGGGAATCTGATTTCACCCAGTGCTGATCCCGGGCTTGACGTTGTCGCTTTTATTGGTGCCATCAGTGACCGTATCACGGTTACTTAATAAAATTTATCTTTATCAATTATTAATTCGGCTTAATTTGGTTTCATTTATAACATGAATGTTTAGAGCTGCTTCTGTAGTACATGTCTGAAGCATCTTTCCGAACTGACAAACACAAAATAGCCCAGCATTGCAGGTTTAGTCACTTAGGATAGAAATTATGGTAAGTCCAGCAGTTTACCAAAAAAACATGCAATGATCATTCCTTTTTTGCCTGGACAAAACAGCATTTGATGACAAGTGGAAGGTATTAAATTTACTTTGAGAAAAGATTTGACTTCTCTTTTGACTGGATTATTCACACACATTTCACAGAGTGCAAACTCAGCACTCTTCTGCTCAATCATGCTGTATAATGGTTTTTACTTAAATGGAACATATAATAGATGTACTATCCCTTAAGTATTGTTTTTTGTTAGCATTGCCCTCCTTTTACATATTTTTATCACAGATGGAAGAACGCAGCTGTAGTAGAAGGATCTTGTTGCGGGTTAGATTGGTTTCTTTTTTACTTATAGATTTTTTCCTCATGAGTTGCTAGGAGACTAAGTACTGGACGCTTATAAAAAACAAAGAGGTGGCCAAAAGTCAGGAGAGGGAAGATCACATGCGTTTTTTTGGGCAGGTAAAGGCCGGGGCTGGGGGCAGTTTCGCTCTCGGCCTCGGAGAGAGGACGGAGAGGCTGCTGCTTCCTGCGGGAGGAGTTCTCTGTGACCACCGGGTCCGGTCCTGGGAAATCTACCACCATCTGCTCGTGTGCCCAGGAATTCTGAGCTCGCCTCCCCCTGCTCTGCTGGAGCTGGGCCGGCCCTGTCCCGCCGCCGCCGCTTCTTCGGCGCCGCTTTGAGGCTTTTTGCTACTCCCTGGCCCCCCACTCCCCCTGGCCCTGCCGGGACATTCCTGCTGTTCCAGTTGCCACCGGAGCTTCTGATCTCACCCACCAGTCCGGGATTTTCCACCCTTCCAGCCTGGTGCTCTCCAGAGATCAGACTGCCCCAGCTTTGTGAAACAAAGCCCCTTGAGCTTCCTGGTTCTGTTTACTATTAATGCTGTAGTTGTTGTTGTTTGCTTGTCTTGTTATATATACTAGGAAAGAATTGTTATTCCTATCCCCATGCCTCTGCCTGAAAGCCCCTTTAATTTTCTAAATTACAATAATTTAGAGGGAGGGGATTTGAATTCTCCATTCCGAGGGAGGCCCTGCCCCTCCCTAGCAGACACCTGTCTTTCAAACCGAGACAGCTCTATTTAAGCATCACTTTGTTTTTAAAATAGTGCTAACCATGCCAAGGTTGTGGGTTTGATCACTGTACCGGCCTTTCACTTAAGAGGTGGATTTGGTGGTCCTTGTGGGTCCCTTCCAACTCAGAATATTCTGTGATTCTTATATTTGTCCACCCCATGCTCACCACCCACTTTCTTTTTCTTCCTTTTCAGTTGCAAAGATATTCTACCCTTCAGAGTCTCATGTTACACTATGAAATTATGGTTGAATGTTACCAAGCGCCCCAAAATAACCATTTCTCAATTGAATTAGTCAGTGTTGCAGATTACTTGTGTACAAGAAAAGACAGTTGAAGTTTATGTGTGGGGAAGATTTTGTTTTCTTTTGGAGAAAGGAGGTATAACTGTGTAATAAACTTGTTCTAACAGTGTTCCCTCTTTTCTAATCTCCTTCTTGTAGAAAGATCCATCTATATTAATTTTTTCTTAGCTGAAAGTGCACCTTTGTCAATAAAAGTATATCTTTTTAATGACATCACTATAGAAATGACTGTAAAGCATTATTGAATAAGCAATTTTTTTCTAATTTTTTACCTTAGAAATAATTTTAACACAGTAAATTAGAAGTTCTGATATTGAGTGTTATGTTTGCTGGTAATATTTTTGGGTCTAGAAGAGTGTAAGAGTTTAGGGTATAAAACAGCTTAAAAATGAATAAACAAAGAATTGCCAGTTCCATAGCAAATGCAGTGACAATTGTAAACATCATTTTTTTAAACAAAAGACAGAATTCTACATTATGATGTTGACTTTTTAAAATTAGTTCTATAGCTCAAGCATGAGGCCAAATTTTGTAAGTCTGTTCAGAACTATTCTTTTGCTGAAAGCTGTGAATTTAACTTTCTTGTTTGAAGTGCAGTTTTTCTAAGCCTGAAATAAATAAGGACATATATATTTACATGTGTTAAAAACAACTTCTTGCATTTTTTTTCCAAGAGTATTTCACAATAATCACAGGTACGGAGGGCTTTTAATCGCAATTTAGAAAAGACATAAGTTAAAATATGACTGAATATAAAAGAGCAATAATTAATATCAACTATTAGTTGCTACATACTTTCTAAAGCCTAAAATAAGGCTTTATCAGTGTAGGTGGTTTATTGAACAGAAAATAAACAAGCTTTCCAAACCCTGCTTCTTAAAGGTTTATATTTTGCTGATTGAAATCAGTAAGCTGAAGCTCAAATTATCTTCTTCTAATAAAGATGCCAAACCTGTTAGGTATTTGTAACAGCCTTAGGCTTCCAAGACAGACTGTAGGTCAGGTGCAGGGTAGATACAAAATCCTGGAGTAATCTGTAGTTGTTGAGCAAACGAGGGGAAAATATTGCAGTTTTTCATACAACCAAAGGTGTGCTGGGTGTAGTCCTCTCACTTCCCTTAGAAATTTCTGTGGGAGAAGACATGACTTACCCCTTTTTCAACTTTTTTCAGCAGTAAGTTGGCATAATTTTAGCACTATGTCTTCTCTAATTTACTGCACATTGTGTTTCTTTGTTCTGTAGAAAGAGGGAATCCCTTATGTGTGAAATTTACTTTGGCTTTATTATCATATATTTATTTAATACTTAGCAGCTTTATTTTCTGGTCAAGATATTCCTGGATTTCCAGAAAGAAATCTAACTGAACATTAAATTAATAGGAATTGAAATTATGCTTTTGCAATATTTTACAAAACTCTATCAAAATAATTACTTCTGTTCTCCGCTTTTGATTTTTCTGTCCTTCAAATGGTAAGTATAGTAATTTAAATGTCTTACAAATTCTCTCTGAAAAGTTTCACACAATTTATTTGGTGATTCTAATCAAAAAAATTAGAGCAAGGCAATACTTGCTATTTCATGAATGTGCAATCATATTCATTGCCCAGAGCAACCATTTTGTAGTTCTTTACATTGGGGAAAATATCTAATCATTAGTTTCTTTAGCTAATCCAGAGACATTCAGCATTTCCTAAAATAAAACCATTAAGTAGGTTAATAATTCTCTCATTAAAATATCCACTGTTGCTTTCATACACTATACTTTACTTATAAAAGAAGGATGCTTCTTGAAAAAGTTCCAGGGTCTTTTTCAGTTACCGCCACTTCTTCCTTTTTAACAGTTATCATTTGACCAATACTCTTTGTGATTTAGTTGAGTTTTGAGTCAGAGATTATAGCTGAATTTAATGACCTTAGTTGTAAATACCATGTTTTAATATTCAGATGTCTTACTGTTTTAATAAAAACCTTGTTAGATATTTCCCTTTTCCAAATCCCAGGAGACACATTCCTCAGGTGCTGCCATAAGTGAGTGAAGAGTTTAACAGTTCTAAAAGAACTTGTTGTGGAAGGCTGTAAAGTCCAGAGAATTTATCATTAGACATAGGTGCAAAATGGCAGCTGTGCAACTTCTTGCCTCTACCAGGGATTCTTGCATTGCAGAAAGTTGTGCGAAGTTCTCAGTTTATTGATTTATTTTGCAATTAAGTAGGAAGACCAGGTTGAAGGCAAGCATTTAGTAATGTGGCTTTTTTTTTTTTTTT
>VYXD01002841.1:0-30609 GCA_013397195.1 Hylia prasina
CGGGGACACGGACACGCACTGGGCGCCGCAGGAAAATGGCGGCGGCCGAGCTCCTCCTCGGGCCTTGCCGGGCCTCTCCCGTGTCACGTGCCCGCCCGGCGCCCCGCCCCGTGGCACGCACCGCCCCCCTCAGCGCCGGGGGCGGGAGCGTCTCCTCAGGCCGGGATCGCTTCCCCCGGGATCGCGGCCGCTTGGGCTGCCTCCCCTGGCCCCGGGGGCCTTTCCCCCCGGGCAGCCTCCCGTTCCTCTGGGCAGGCTCCCCTCGGGAGGTTCGGTGAGCCCTGCTCGGGTTCAGCGCCGGGTAAAGTCTCCGTGGAGCGAGGGCGGGTGCGTTGTCTCCGCCCCTGAAGGAAGTAGTTTTGTGTTTCTCAGCCTGGAAAGTTTTTGTGGAAGCTCCTTAGGCTAGAGAAAGCTCAAAGTGAAAAAAATCTGTTCTTAGGCAGTTCGGAGCCGGCTCGTTGCTGCGATCGGGCTTCTCTTCGGACTTATTTTTATTTGAAAGCTCGCCAAGAGTTTCTCGAATGTACATCACGGCCGGCACAAAAACACTGGTGGTTTTCAGGTCTTTCGTGATTAGCCTCCCACTGTTCTGCTAGTCAGCCAATGCTTCTTGGACTTACTCGGTGGCTCTGTCCTTGGCAGCCTGGGGTTTTGTACGAAGTTACTTGGTTTCTGTTCGTAAAAATTAGGAACTGTTCCTTAAGGTGCTCTCTCCCAGGCTGGTACCTACAGCTGTAAGCTTGGTTACATGTATCCCAGTGACAGACTGTGAGGAGCAGCTCCTTGGCGTCCTTACCTCCTGCCGCCCTTTGCCGAGGTGCCGTCCCAGCCTCCCAGCCGTCACCAACTTGCATCACCCCTTGCAACAGGGCTCTTCTCCTCCCCTCCAAACACACAGCAGTGATTAACGCAGCAAAAACGCAGGATTCCAGCAGACAAAGCTCTTCCTCTCCCAGAAGTGCCTCCTGAGGAGAGTCATGTCCTGTAAGTGTCCCCCATCCATGAAGGCACTGAAATATTTATTGGGCAACTTAAAGAGAAGCAGCATACAAATGATACTCAGCTCTGTCTGCTTGACAGGATGTGTAAGTAGGATTATCTGTTTATAATGCCTAAGGAAAATTGGTGTCAGAGGAAGAACATCTGGTGAAAGCTGAACCCAAATAAAGCAATTTGGGGGGGGNNNNAAGTGTGGGGGGGGGGGGGCAAGGGGTAAGGAAGGCTTGCAACATGTAGAACTTGCTTTCTTCATAAAGCCAAGCTCTTTGAGGATACTGTTGTATTTCTTGGCTCCTTCTGAACCTCTTTAGAGTCCCAAATATCCATGCTGGGCAAATAAATCACTGATGCATACAGCAGCAGACTCTGGCATAAGACAGCTTTAGCATAAAGCTTCACACTATGAAAACACAGGGGCTGCTATAGGCTACTGATACAGCAACACACACTGGTATTTTTTATGCTAACTTCAGCTAGGACCTGGATTTCAACACCCCATTTCAAGCTGCTGTTTGGAGAAATTCCATTGAATTGGCCTGAGTGAATCAGGCTCCATCACTTGTCCTTTGATGATGCCCATCACTTTCTCCAGGAACAGTGAAACTATCCAAACAGAGGAAGCTTGTGACTCTAGGAGTTACTGAGACCAGATTTGGACAAGATCGCTTTCCTAAGGGAACAAAAAGTGACCTTAGGATCTTAGAGGTCCAAAACCAAAAATACATGTTGCCTTTTTTACAGCTCCTCTTGCAGCTCCTCACAGAAAGCTCAGTTTTACTCCACAGTTAAAAATACTGTTTGTAGTGCTTGTTTGTAAGCGGAAATGGGCGAGAGAACTGATGGCAAAATGTATTTTGATAATTGTTTGTTGCTTTTTAATTGCTTGGGAGACACTTGATGCCATTACAGCAAGAAGCTTAAAGCACCATGATAGATAATATCTGAGCACCTCCCAAAGATTTGGAAATTGAAATCAAAATGTTACCTCTTTTCCTTTCCAACCTGAAGAAAACAAGTTTGATTAGTTTATAACTCATTTGTTTTTGTTTGTGTGCCTGGGTGTGCTTGAGAATGAAAGGAGAAAGGAGTACATATCTAAAGAGAAACTACTGCAGAGACAGCAGTCCTATATTTAGTGAAGCAGCAAACCTAAACAACATTCTTTTCTCTTGTGAAAAGTTTTTCCAGAATTTAGATCTAGCTCCTGTGAAAATGCTGTATCTTGCATTCACAAGCTCCCCAAAACTGACAGTATTTTGCTGGTATTCAGCTATCCTGGGAGGACAAACAAGCTAACAGATCTGTTTCTTTCCATGTGTATTGCATAGTAGTAAAAACCTAGCCTCAGCGTGACCTCTGTAATTTATTATGTACATCAGTTTCTTTCAACAGTGTCATTTCCACTCTGTGAGGTGCCTGTCGCACTGCAATGCCTGCAGTCCACAAGGGCAATTTGCTGCATCCATGCCCTTCCTCCTTGCTTTGTGCTACTGTACACTGTTAGGAGAGCCATGGGTTGGGGGCACTATTAATCACCTTCAGATCTAAGCCAGGTGTTTTGGCTGAATTTCACGTCTATTAGAAATCAGCCCATCTGAGGCACAAAACTAGTGAGGAACAAAGCTGAGCATATGCTGATAAACTGTTGCAGGCTCATTTTCAAGGATCTGAGGCCATATCTGCTAACAGCAACAAAAAACTCCTGTCAACCATAATTTGGGAAGCTAAGGAGGCTAATGAAGAGAAGTTGACAAGAGGGAATAAGTTTGATATAGGCTGGGCATTGGAACAGCTGAAGGGAATGGTAAGAGTGATGGGGCAAGGAGGCAATGGGGAGGAAAAGCAAAGGCAGCAAAGCCACCTGCATAAGGTTGGGAAATGCCCTCTCAGTGTTGTATAAATGATTTGGAAACAAGTTACCATCCAGGTGTTTCACATGACCCATTTAAATGATCACTGTGGTTTCCTTTGCTCTGAAGGGTTATAGTATTTTCCCCAGCTTTTCAGGGAAAGCAATTTTGATGTCAGCCCCAGGAATTCACCATCCATTTGAGTAGACATAAGATGTAGAAGAGACTGTAGGAAATAGAAAGCACCAGCTTCCCAAATGTGGCTCTCTGACATTTGTCCATGTCTATGGCCACTCTATGGTCCATTTCTTGTGCACCTCTGGCAACAGAGAACTCCAGAGCAGGTGCACAGCTGGAACCAGGCCACTCACTGACCATATACAGAAATCTACAGTTAGTGATGCACTTTTGAGTAGCCTAATTTTGCCCAGCCTAGTAGAATTGTTCCATTTTAATTCCAATGTAATAATTTCAAAACCATGTTCAAAGAGTTTGGCAAAGATTTATCAGTATTGTTTTTCTGTTTCTTTTTATTGATTCTGTAAGAATTAATATAATTTGCATCACCACAGAAACTTAATCAAATAATTTTATGGGCAAAAACGAACTTTTTCCAGCAATACGTCTAAGAAGATAAAAAAAATTAAACTGTAACAAAGAAAAATTATGGTTATAATAACACTTGTCAGTGGCACAGTGAAATGAAGCAGTCAAGGAGTGTGGTTCTTGTTACTCATTCATGCTGCCAACAAGACCAGAAGCCAATAGAGGTAGGCAAGGTGGCCACATTGCTTGGCTAGGGGGAAAGGAAAGGAGCCAATAAAATTATTAATCATTGCAGTCTAGAATATTTCAAAATAGTCATGAAACACAGTGGAGTTAGGATACTTTTTAAGGTGATATATCTCTTCATTACTCCAAATGTGCTTGTTCACAGGTTTTCCTTTTGCTTCGCTTGTATCCAGTTTCTGATCCGTCATACTTTTAGTACTCAGCTCCTTCCTTTCCTAATGATCATTATTTTATCTTAATTCTTTTTTCAAATACATCATTCTTATCCATCCAAATATCCACCCTGAGTCTATCCATAATTTTCCTGCTGAAACAGGGACATTCAGCTCTTGCTCTGCATTCCTCTTATATCACCTGTGTCTCTTCGAGCTCCACACTGCCCTCACATCTATTCCAAATATATCAAACCTCAAATCTATTCCAACTCACTCCATGCAAAGACAACTTTCTCAAGTCCATAGTGAATCTCTTTCCCAATTCTCTTCCCTCTTTCTGGAAATAGTGGCAGCTTTCATGTTTCTTTTGTTCCTTTTGCATTTCCTCTTTTGTGCCTCTCTCTGTAAGGCAAATATCCAACTTCCTTCCTCATACACAGTACTCTAAGCTCTGCAGCTTGTGTCACCTTCTCGTGCAGCTCCAGTTACCTAGTAGTCAATGTCCCTTGTGGTGCTGTTCCCTGAAAAGAAGCTTAGTCAACAAAGAAAGCAGCTGTCCAAAAGCTAATGTAATTTTGACGTGAGAAAAGCATGTAGGAAGGGACAAAAGTGAGTCAGTACCATTGCACAGGAGGGGAGCAATCAGAACTAATTTTACTGTATTCACTTAGGAGCAGGATATCTGGGTAGGAGCTCCCATGCCTCATGAGAGCACCTAAGCAGAGGTGGAAAACAAATATGATACTTCTGAATCCTCTTGTGTGTTCTAACACCTTTCCCTCCTTGTCCTGACATGAAACTAGCACGCTGCAAGATTGATCATGTCATTAATGCTATAAGCAGGATTCCTACCTGGCTGACAAATGCACATAGTAAATGTCTTGGAGTGTGAGAGAGAAAGGAAACAAGCTCCCTTACATTTTGTTCACACTTCCCAGTGGATGTGTCAAACACTGACACCTCGGAAAGAGCAAGAGGCTCTGTCTTCTGTGTCTGCCATGCACTGCCCATCAGCAAACATTCCTAATGCACTCCTGCTGCTGCTCTTTCCTACTGTGGTTTTTTACACATCCTTGCTCATCAGTGGGCACTCTCACAGTAACTCACTCAGATACTGAACAGGGGAAAGCAAACCTTACAACACAGCCTCACCAGCATGGTAAATGCACCTATACGCTTCCCCAGAATTTCTGGCAACCATCACACAGGAAAAGAAGTGGCCCCGTCCCTGCTAGTGACACTTGTCCTCATGCCTTCTCCCTAGTTTGATGTCAAAAACCCAAGGGCCTTGCTGCCAAATGCTTCTCCTCATCATTGCAGGCTGGCAGTGTTTGTGAGACTTGGCAGGAGACAGCATTTGATAAGAATTCTTCTCTGGGCACCTCTGAGAGGGCACTGTCATTCATTTCACTCCCCTGCCAGTTCACAAGCACCAAGCAGGGCAAGTACAGGAGGAACTGCATTCCTTTTGGGCTCCTGTAACTTGGAAGCAGCCCCTATCATTTCCTTCAGTCACCTTTGAGCCAAAAGCAAGAACACACTCCAGCCCCAAAGGAATATTTTTAAGGAAAATTATAAGCAAACAAACAGGCAGGGTATCAATGGAACAGCCACTGCTGCCAAGCTAAAATTAGTACTTTTGCTCACACTCGTGCACACATATACGTGCAGCAGAGCTTAATCAATTCCCTCATTAATGTTGATGATCATGTGCTCATGCTCTGTGTCTGGGAAAGCTTTACACCCACATGAATTTTGATGTGGAGCTGAAACAAAAATGTTGATGCTGGCAATGTCAACTATAGAGAGTAAATAGCTGGGGCCTGCCAGTGCTGACTTGAATGGGGCTTCTCACCCAGAAGAAAACCTACATGTGAAAAGTATTCTCCTGATCAGGTCTGTGCAGTAAAAGTAAATCCTGGTTTTCTTCCTCAAGCAAATGAATCCATTTATGCCAATGAGCTGGTTTCAAGCCTTGTATGGGTAGGTCCCACTCCTGGTCTTTATGTGAGATCTGAATCTTGCCCACTGGAGTGAGTCAGGCTATCGGTGTTTGGCTCTGTGCTTCAGAGGTCAGTGACTGCATTTACATGTGGGCAGATTTCATGCTGATTAAATCAAACTACTGCACTGAAAAGAACATTAACTAAATGCCTCCTAACATTCTGATGGTGTATAAGCTATTCTGAATCTTAAAATCCATACAGGATTTGTTCTCATTCATTCTAGTACACACAGGTACATAAATGAAAGTGGTTTGTGTTTAGTAAAATTGAGGAAATGCATGAAAAAAGAAAATAATGGGAATTTAAAATTGCTTTCTCTTTCAGAATCTGAGAAGCAAAGAATTGTGAGTAATATTGGAATGAATGTTCTCACCTTCTCTCATCCTGTGTTTCCTAGTTTTATTTCTCAGAACTCAAAAAGCAATTCCTTCTTAGTGGCAGCGGCGCAGCACGCTTGTCTTAATAATGTGCTTCGGCCACGAGCCTTGACTAGAAGTGGCTGGATTATATGTTTTGTTTGTCTTCTCCACTGAAACCAGGGACAGATGCAGACCAGATGTTAATGTCAGGGACACAACACTCCCTTCACAACTCTGTGTCAGGCACCCACCTTTCTGACAGCTCAATGGCCTCGAGGAGATCCCACAGGGCCAAATGCAGGATAATGCATTCTCACAGTCCTGACTCAGGCTGTGCTTTCTCTACAGCTCCCCACTGCTTGTGCCTAGTGTTGAGGTGCCAGAGAGGGGATGAGATGATATGCTGGGAACAAGGGAATTGCTAGCACTACACCAGTGGAGTGGGAGAGGGGCTACAAAAGAAGGGTAAAATTTCCTTGGTAACCTCCCAATAAATCCGTATGGGTTTAAAGCTACAAGTGAATCTGGCAACAAACTTCTGTGACTTCAGATCATAAGTCACCCACTGTGTTGAAAGCTGTTTGATGTGGATCTCTCCACTGGCAACTGGCTGCAGGCCAACAAACTCACTTTCTGTACATGACAAAATCACCACAGTTCTTACTAGTAACTTTTTTTCTGAAGGCAGGAGTTAAGAGTAGTAGAGGATCTGTGTTTTTGATGTACCCACCTACCCAGTCCTTCTCTTTGGACCACCTCTGTGTGCTTTCAGTAAGGAATTAAGCCTGCCTTTGCCTTTCACACAGCATCCCTTTTCAATGGAAATCCAGACATGTTGGCAGTGCTTTCTACCAGAGGAGTATAGAAGGACTAATGATCCAAAAGAAAATATTATAGTCTCTCAAACTGCACTGGGATATTCTCAAGTCAAACAGTAGCCCTGCATGTGTTGGTATTCACTTCTAATATTCTTCAAGACAGCCTGTTCACTGCTAGACTTTGTGTATTGCAAAAGCATCTGAAACCTAGGAAGAACTACAAAAGCAACATGCTGATGAATATTTTGGGCACCTGTGTTTTTTAACCCTCACAACCAAAAAACCAGTAAGTGATAAAGAGCAAAAATGGATATCAGGTGCATTGAATTTATTCAGATTAAATAGCATGGTTGGAAGAAAGAGAAGATAAGTAGTTTGTGCAACATCTTGTTGACCTAAAAGATCAGATGCCTAAAAGAATATTTTACTAAGAACAGTTGTAAAGAAACAGTAGTGTGGGCAGGTAAAATCACAGATCAAATACTTTGCAGGTCCATATTTCATCACATGGCAGTATGCTTTCAGATGCCAGATTCTGTTCCTATTGAATCTATGGCAAAATGCCCACTGACTTCAAACAGAATAGGTTTTGTCCCTCTAAGCTGTGAGTATGGCCAGCAATACTAATGCAGAATAGAAATAAATTGTGTAGGTGAAGAGCAGGGAGTTGGTGCTGGAAATTTAGTGCATACCTGATCTTAATCCTTTTATTTCCGAATTAACAAAACCCTTTCACTCTTAGAACATTACATCAATCATTGGGTTTTTTGATCCACAATATTTTACAGTCCATTGGCTGAAGTGATTAATGCTAATAAACTTTATTCAGTAAATAGTTTTTTAAATAACTAACCCAAGTTTTCAGAAGCATTAGAAATATTCTTTTCAAAACAGAGCTTTTTGATATTGCAGACAGTTTTGTTCAAGAAAGACCTTTACACCTTCTCGTTGATATTCTGTCTTTTTACTGCCTGCTCTGTTCGATGATATTCCCTTTAGTGAAGTTTATCCAAATCTAAATTCTTAAATCTTATCCTGAAAGTGGATTTGATAAGTCTTTGTAATTGACTGACAGGTAGCAGCATTACAGCAGGTATCTGTGCATGGATGTGAAAATGAGTAGCATAAAATGAGCTCCTGAACTTTTTTTGCATTAAAGTAGTTTTGCATGAAAACAAATAAAATCGCCAGCAGCGTATCTGTAGTATTTTAAAATCAGATAAAAATAGGATTGCTGAATTCTTTAATTAACATAGCTGAAAGTTAGCCAAATCGGCTTTGGACACAGCAGGAGATGTACAGTTTGTCCTGATTTTGTGGGGAATGAAAAAATGTAATACTTGGCACATGAACTAAATGTGCTAACTTAAAATGTTACCAAAACATATTCAACTAAACAAAATATGGTGGTTTACCAGAGATTAGTCCACATATTTTAACAGAACAGAAGAGCACAATTTTAAAGTTGTGGGTTACTGAAAGAAACAAAATCTAGAAAAAGTGATTATCAGTGACATGAAAATTTTGAAAAAAACTACTTACATATTGAAATCAGTGAGGTCCTTTGGCCAGACTCTGGTGTTCTTACTTATTGAGATTAACCAAGTTCTCTACAAACAGTTCTGTTCATTTGGGAATCCAGTCTTTTATGGCAAATGAAATCTCAAGGTATATCAGCTGGAGTGAACATTTTCCATTGTCAAGATGCTAAAATCCACCACTTTTTAATTTTTATGTGCCCATTTGCATGAAAAGGGTTTTGAAGAGGTTAGAGGTATAATATTATGATGGGGATAAATTCTTTATTAAACAGAAACAAACATCAACTGAATAAACATCATTAGTGCTTACAAAATCCAGACTAGATGTAGTAACTGCCTGTGTATGATGGAACTTCAGTGTTTTACTAAGCAGATACTTTGTTGTAGAAATTTTAGGGCAGAATTCTGTCATTCTCAGATGTGCATTCTTAAGCAAAGAAACTCACGTGAAAATCTTATGAAAAGCCCAATTAGAAAACATCTGATGCAATCAGATGGGGTTTTCAAAACAGTCCTATTACAGAAAGGTAAAACTGATTTTTCCTGAGGCAGAGAGGACTGAATCCAGATAAATTCCTTGAGGAAGGACATTGCTACCCTCCCTGCAAAGCTTTACTGTTTTAAATTGCAGTTCAAATTCCTGCTAGTAAGGTGAGGCGGGATATTCACTAAATTAGTTCATTTGGCAGCTGCTCTCCCCATTCACTTTTCTGTGGACAGCCCAGCTCAACTTGGGAGTAACACGGGCCCCTGTATGAGAGGGCTGTGTAGAGACAGCTACCAAATTTACTTCTAGTGGCCTTTTCTGTCTTTAGATTTTTTTTTCCTCAAGGATTTTATTATGAAGGCTGCCTCATTCCCAGATATAACATTTCATGGTTTGAAGAAACAGCTACCTGCAGAACTTTTCTAAATTGCCACATCCCTTGGTGTTTCTCTAATGCAGATCATTTTATTTCCTAGAAAGTACAGCTCATCTTTTCAGAGGACTGAGTTTTCCTTGCATGGATAGTTTACCTGTTAAAAAACTTGCCTTCAGAAACCACAGTATAGTATGAGCACCCTTAGGCTATAGTTCCCAAAACTGGGGTTCTGACCAAAATTAGATAGTCCTGGGGCTGTGAGCGAGTCTGAAGGGGATCTTGCAATGGGAAGAGGAGTCTCTCAAAAGCCAACTGGACTGCACCTTACTCTTTTACCAACTTCCATCTTTCAGATGTCTGTGAGATGTATTCTATAGTCAGAGTGGGTGAGGATTATAATAGCTCATCCATTTTACAGACAATAAACACCAAGGCAGGAGGCACAAAGATGAGAAAGGCCCTGCAGATTAGAGGGCGAGGCAGAAATTTTTGCCTTTCCTCAAGTCAGGGCCGCTGATTCACTTTGCAGCACGCTCCAAAGAGCTGTGACCTCTTAGGTGAGACATGATTTTTGGACGTCGTTCCTCAGAGATCCTTAAGATCTCTTTTCTACACCAAACCCATACTCCTTTGGTGGGGGAGGTAGGATGACTCAATCACTCCACAGTCTCTCGGTCATTTCTCCCTGATACACACTCTCAAGAAAAGCAGAATGTATCCGTGTTCTTTGGTAAACAAAGGGATGTGTGGGAGCATTTGTCCCCTTAGAGACTTAGAGATATTGCATGGGTGCAGAGCTGAAAACAGAGACCTAATTCCAGTGCTTCTGCAAAAACATCTGGCCAGCATTGTCTCTTAAAAAAACAGACTGGAGGAATGTAAACATATGTTTGGCCCGTGAAGGAGTTGTTACATAAATGTTAATTATGCAGAGGATTTCCCATGAGTACAGAAGCTTTTGACAGAAGTTCCATGAAGGACACAAGTCTCAAGAGTCACATGCTCTGCCTTAGAGCTGTGCTGACACTTCTCAGAGCCCAAAGAAGTAGCAAGGGCATTTGCTGTAGCACAGGAACAGAACAAGCTTTGATGATTGTGAGGGAAGTTTGCACAGCATCATGTTGAAGCAACTCTGTGTAATTAAACAGTTCCACTGACAAGAACGTGTGACTATCTAGCTATGATCCCAAAAGGGTGAGGCAGCTTCCCTTAGGTCACTTAAAGAACATATCTGAACATTACCATATCATCTGCCATAGCAGGGGCTATGGAGCCATTACATTTTTGCTGTTATGGCTCTGAGATTCTTCTCTTTGCTTTCAACATTTTGAGCTGCTATGATGCCTTTTCATGCCTTTTTCCCCCACAGTCAGGAGGTATTCAAGTTAAACTGACCTTTCCAAAGGGATGCTGAGATTCTCACATGGCTAACATGACTCCAGGCTTCCACAAAGATGACAAGAACAGGGGACAACCTTAGGCTTTCTTTGCTGTGAATAGTGTCATTTAGCGAAGGGAGTGACTCACCATGTCCAAAGTGAAGGTTGCCTTCAACCTACTGGCGTGAAGGCGCCAGAGGACCAGCTTAATAACCACCCTGTTTGCATTGCTTAAACAGACACCTTGAATCTCCTCTCCTTCTCCCACTATGGCCACCCCTTCCTCCTGCACCACCCTTGTTCTTGCAGCGCTTGTGCTGCTGGGCGATGAATCTGACCAGGGAACGCACCTGACTGAAAAATACGGCTGATGTTTATCTGGCCTTTTTTGCAGTGTTACTTTTTCAGTTACTTTTGGATCAGAGTGCCCTGTTCCAATTTGTGACGTGGCTCCAAAGTCTGTCAGCAGAGTTAAGGCAATGAGAAGTGGGAATGTTCAGGCGAGAGTGCGAGTTCAGGAATATGAAAACCGTGGGTCTTTGGTGTCCAGTGACTGAATATTGAACCATGCTTTGAGACTGATACCTTCTGTCTGCCTTGCCTGTTAAACTCTTACTGCATGTGGTGCTCTATAAATAATGTCTTTTGAAACTATAGCAAGCCTATTTTAAAAGAGAAACACAGTTACTGAATTTCCACTATGATTTATCTGCCAGCCCTCCTCCCTCCCCAGTGGCTGAACATCTCACTTATGTATTTCACAAATGCGAAACAGAATACTCTACTGCTTTTCCTCTATTTTTAAATGAATTTGTGAGAATTCAGCCTTTCAAAATGACTAAGAAAGGCAGCAGGACTTCTCAGGAAGAAAGAGAGTGATCTAGATTTAAGGCTTTAGGGAGTTTCAAACAGTGAGAAAGACTTGAAACATTGAAAAGCCAGGATACCTAAGCAAGCTTATCACTGATTTTTTTTTTTTTAATTTATCAGAATTTCTGACCACTTCCAAGAACTCCAGAGGAGTTCTGTATTGGCACTGGAGAGAGTTTGTAGTCAAAACATAAATGAACACTTTGACTTAGTTAGGTTATTAATGCTGAAAATAACATTTTTATTCCAAGCAGTAGAATATGAGTTACAATTCTGAAGATGACACATTTGAATATTTATTTGCAGTAAAAATCTGCCTCTGAAAGAGGAAATAATGGTTTGTTCATTGGCTCTGAAATATATTCAACAGTGTCAGAGGGCCAGCTTTTCCAAGAAGATGATTCTGTGAGTGCCATTGGTACCCAAAGAGCAAGTGATATATTATGTATACTTGATCTGTGGCTTCCAGATACATTACCTGTTCTCCTAGTGATGTAATAAAAAGGAGTCAAACACTCAGCTGTATTTAATATTGACTCACAAGCCTTTGTCACAGGCGAGCATAATTCCCTGATGTCTTTGACACTCAGGAAAGAAGGATGACTGAGACACTTATAAATCTCAAAGTCCTGTTTTAGACATAACAGAGTGAAGGAGAGAATATTATGACAACGTAGCATTTACATGGTCAAAGTACTACAGTTGTAATAACACCTCCAATACCCTCATAAAGCTAAGGAGTAAACACTATTATCTCCATAAGGAAGCTAGCCAAAGGTGATATGCCCTGGAATTTATTTTACGTAAGTTTAAGGTCTTCAGTTTCCCTCTAGAAACTAATAAGCCATTGAGAAGCAAACTTGTAGCAGAAGTAAGAATAAATACTGGGTCTTGCTGGGATTCAAGCCCTTGCCACCTCACAACTATCAGAATTTCCTACCAAGAGGTAGCTGGAAGCTGTATTGAAAGCTTAAAAGTTTAAGTTTTGTCCGCACAATGGACCAGTTGTCTGGAATTTGTCTCCTGCAAACTGTCCTTCATTTGGTGTGTCCCTGAAGGGAAGTAATCCTTGTTTCCACTTCTGATGATAAACCACAAATTAAAACAAGCAGGTTTTCCTTGAATGCCAACCAGCTATTATTATACAATTTGTTATCAGATCAAGCAAACATGACCGTAGCCCTTGGACAGTACATCATAGCAGCATACTTTTCACATGGAAAGGAGGAGGAAGGGGGAGGAGAATACATACCCTGCTTTCCTCTCCAGATGTGACTGCAGGTACTTTAAACCATAATTATGGAATTGGCTAAGCTCTTTGATTTTCATACTGATGGGGTGTCTCCCCTCCTCAGTCTACTTCTGGGTGCTGTAAGTATTGCTCTCCGTGTAGCACGAAAGCAACTGATTCACAGCCTTGCTGTCTAATGACTCAGAAAGGAGTCTGAGGACAGAGAGAAGCCACAGCCATTTCTGAAGTCACTTGCTCAGCAAATCAGTACAGATCGATGCAGCCTGTATACCTTAGCAATAGTCCTTGCTGCACCTGAGGGATTGATTATGTTGTGACAGGTGCCCTTCCCTCAACCTGTCCCTTTCTGTGCCTTCTGAGTTCAAACTTGCCACCTGTAGGAAGCCTTTGCCAAGAACAGAGGATGCTTTGCCAAGCTGATAGCTTGAATGTTAACATTTATAATTCTTTGCATTTTACATTAAAGCCCAGCTTCTGGAATTTAGTGGTTGTGTGAGAAATTCAAGTTTTGTTTATTTCTTTGGAAGGTTTCTAGTGTTTGGGTTTGCAAAGAACTTCTGAATTCAGGGCTTAGGAGTTAGGAGGAAGGGGAACCCCTCTCCATAATTGCTACCTATAGGAAATGGTGAGATTTTTAAGCAAATTTCATAGTAATGAAATATGAGTCATGTTGTTTTAAGATCTGGGCTGCTGATAGTGCCTCTTTTAATGTCTTTTGCATAGTCCCACAGACTCTTTCACATCTGGTCATAGACCCAATGCACAATTTGTGTTGTTTAATAGTAGTACGACAGGTTTCTTGACATCTTACATCTCAAAAGTCATGTCAGGTAGGCACTGCTTGCACCTCCACAATTAGTTATTTTCCTTCCAAGTAAAGGAAGAGCTTTAGGCCAATATGGATAGCACATCTCACTTTGGTGAGAGTGGCTTTTCCCCACTTTTCTCAATACAGTGCTCTCATCAGCATTAACAGTGAGCTCAGTACACAGCACTCTTATTCTTAAAATGATTTTTGCTGTAAGGCTTCAGCTCAGCATCAGTTGGGCTCTAAAGGTGATCCCTTTTTCCCTTGTTCCCACTATTCATGATAGCATTTTGAGCAATTATAGATATGTTACAGACTAATTAATCCATCACAATCCCCCTCAGAGCCATGCAAATATGTTTTACTACCCTTCCTTTACTGACAGTGAAAGCAAGACATGGAGATTAAAGGCAATATTTTCTCCTGTTTTTGTTCTTGGAAAAGAGCCAAATTTATTAAATTCTGGCCAAAGGTGGGGGTGGAAATTCAAGATGTGGGGACTGGTCTGGGACAAACTCCTCCCATTCCTTGAAACCTTTTAAAAGCAGTTCTGCCATAACCTTTGGAGATCAGGTCTCTGGGAGGTCCTGGAGATGACAAAAAGGGGTAAGAGGGAGCTTTGTGATGATATAAATTTTCTGAGTCAGTCTGAGTTGAAGGTTGCAGTTTGTCACTGCAGAGACAGAGAGTTTATGAGGAGCCTGTGAGGTGGCTGTGAGAAGTGACAGGGCTTCAAGTTCATTGAACTGAAGTGGACCTTGAGAGGAGGGGCTGCTGTTAAGGAATTGGGAACAAACACCATGAAAAGCAGGATGGTGGAAGGTTTGCTGTGATACCAGTGAGCCCTCCCTGCTCTTGCTGCAGCTGAATTGTTCCTGGCTTGCAGAGGGAAAGGCTAATCCATTAGGAAAGAGAAAATTGCACTGATTAAACCAAGCAGAATTTGGAATGTATTTGCAAAGACTATAACTCCCAGTGAATAAGGCATGCTATCCAAGTATGGTGGGGGCCAAGAGAGCCTCTAACTTATACCCTACTGGGAATATCAGAGCAAGAGAGGTATTGTCCCCACCCACTTAGGACAATGCATTCCTTGTGGGATCTGGATAGGATTTCCCAAGAGAATTATGAATTCTATGTTAGATGAAGGACTTCTGTACTTAAAAAAACTACCAAAAAAAGTGTCCAATTGGTGCATGGGAGAAAGTCTGTGTTCTTGCACTTAAATTTATGCCACAAAGTAGTCTTTCTCCATCCAGCTGACTGTCTTAGTAAGGGCTCCAAATTCTGGAAAAGGAAGGAGATGCCTCTATACATCTTCTATTTAAGACTCAGTTGACCCACAACTGTCATTCCATTCTCCAAAGAGAAATACATGGTTCCTCTGAACTCTAATTCTGTAAATTTGTTTGAGATTTAGAAAACATGGTGATAGATGTCTTCTAAATGTCAATGACAAGATAGATAGGTGTTCCTTCCTTAACCTACCATTTTGTTTTAAAGTGCCACTGTCTGTTTACTGTCTCTTCTTGTTTCTTGTGTTCAGACTTGAGAAATGAAACCTGCTGGCATATACAGCACAGACAGCCCTGATCCCAGCCATGATCCCTGACTTTTCAGCACTCTCAGAACTGTACTGGTAACAGTGTCAAACTTTCTTGAAAACAGATGGAAAGAGAGTCCAGTCATCATTCACATAGCTCTGTGCCTTCACTCCCTATATCCAGGAGAGCCATCAGCCCAATTGTTCTGTCCTGAGAATTATATTTCTTCCCTCTCTTCCTGTTTTCTTCATTGATTTTATTTAGCCTGATATCCAATCTTTCAGTTTCTATTCTGATCTAATGTCTCTGATCACTGTGGACAAAAAGTAAAAAAAATCCCACTCAGGCAGTGCATTTTTTTACAGTAAGCATTGTGAGGCGCTGGAATAGGTTGCCCAGAGAGGTTGTAGATGTCTCATCTCTGGAAGTGTTCAAAGCCAAGTCGGACAGGGCTTTTAGCAGCCAGGTCTAGTGGGAGATGTCCCTGCCCATGGCAGGGGGTTTGGACTAGACGTTCTTCAAAGGTCCCTTCCAACACAAACCATTTTATTATTCTATGGTTTTATTACAGAAATGCATTTATAGAGCAGCTTATAAGCAGAATTATGCCTTTTCTGCAAGATGAGGGCTATCACATATTTAGATAAACCATGTCATTCTGTGTTCTCTCTTTTTGCTCCCACAGAATTTCTTCCTGCAGCTGCACTTTTCCCCTCACATTTTTATTTACCTTTGTCTCAACTAACACTCCACCACAATGTTGGACCTCCTCACCCACCTCCTTCTGGCCTTGGCCAAGCCAGTCAGTTGTGTTAACAGGACTGGGCTTCACCGATCCCCAAATTTGTGAGGTTTCTTTTCATTTGTCCTTCTGCCCCTGGACAGAACGGCACTGATGTTCTAGCAGCTCACCAGCGTGCTGAAAGTGTTGGGAGTCCTTTGCTGTTTGTCCCTCTGCAGCTTCTTACTTTTAATTTTTTAACCATTTGTTGTCATGTCTTTATTTCTTTTCAGCCACTGTTCCCTCCAGTCCTTTGGCTTCTTCTTTTCTCTGCCTTTTCTCTTCTTTCAACACTTTTTAGTTTCTGAGGGAGTGCTTTGATGGTGTTTCAGAGTTGGACTAATCTCCATCCCTAAGACACAGGGCAGGGACAAAAGGGACAGCAGCCAAACCATTAAATGAAGAGCAATCTCCTGTTTGTTTCACAGCTGGCCTCTCTGAACTTCACCTCATGGCCCATGCTCTTGCACTGAAAGGTAGAGTGGCCTAAAGAGTTCGTCTGCTTGGCATCACTCAGAAACTATGGGCAGGCTTTGGGGAGCTGTCAGGCCTTGTGTGATTTAGGCTGAATAGTCAGTGTAGAACAGTTTCCTTGCTGAGAGCACAACAATATGAAGCTTCTGTGGAATGCAGGAAGGGGATAAAGACAATGCTCAAATAAAAATCAGAGGTGTGGATGACATGAAGATATTTTCTTTGTCTCTGCACTCCATTCACAACTTCATTCTTCTCCACCTCTCTCCCCACCAAGGCCATACTGGCTGTCCAGTGAAGTGGGAAACTTTTGCTAACACAGATGGAACAGTGATGATGTAGTGATAGTGGAATTTCCAACTCCTTACACAACTCTGCATGTAAATATGCGGAGATGCTTTCTCTGCATATTTAAACAGCTCTTAAACCAAGGTACATACCCTGTTCACATCCCTTATACATGCATATATGCCCTCTTTTTCTGAGTCAGACTTTCAGACAGCACATTCTTGCTGCCTTGTGCTTGCTGTTCATGTCACAGCATGCATTGGTCATCCCAGTGGATTTATGGCTGCTGTACATCACTGGAATAGGGCAGCCAACACACACTCTGGAGAGAACCTGAGCAGCTGAGAGGAAGAGAATTTACTTTTACAGAGTCACTAAGTTGGGAAAAATCAAGGAGTCCACCCATTAACCCAGAACTGCCAAGCCCAACACTAAACCATGTCCATAAGTGCCACATCTACATGTCTTTTTAACCCTTTATATTAAAAAAAAAAAAAAAAATCCTGATATCTAATGTAAATCTCCCCTGGAGCAAATTGAGGCCATTTTCTCCTGTCACTTGCTTCACACATGGGAGTGTGAAGCTTCACTTCCCTGGGAGAAGAAACTCACCCCCACCTCACTACAGCCTACTTCAGTTGTAGAGATTGATAAGGTTTCCTTTATGGTATTTTTTACATGCAGTGTTCCATGTGAAACCGTGATGTAATTGTAACGGGCCAGTCTTATGCCATTTACAGAGCTGTTTAAACAAAAGCTCACCAACCTAAAACACTTGAATCTGGCTGCAATTAAATTTGATATCTACCTGCAGTCACTGTTAGAATCCTATGGCTTTTCCAGCGACTGCTAATGACTGATGAGGTGCCCAAAATGAGCTATTCCCTGGGTCGTATAACCCACACACTGCTGTTGATCATGTTAACATAGATTTTGGTGAGTGCAGTTAAATATGCTGCCTTGAGAAATGCTTTTTTCAGTGGATACTAATCCTGAGCTACCAAAAAACCCACAGGTACAGGAAAGGCAGATTATGTTCTGCAAATCATACACTGGGATCTAGCCAAGTACAAAAGAAACTAAACAAGAGCCACAGCCAGGCCTTTGAAGGTAAAACAGTGTGAAACATTTGCTTCTGTTAAAAACACTTCAACTGCTTTTTTTTGTGTGTCAGTCTTCCTGCAAAATCATTTGACTCTATGGCTTTTTCCCCCCAACTTTGGACACAAAATACACATTCTGGATGGCTGCCAAAATGGTGAGGCAGCTTCCCTCAGGTCGCTTAAAGAGGATAGCTGAGCATTATCGGTTGGATTTTGTCATGCAGTGAGGGGAATATAAGAGTTTTTTCCTTCCCCAATGGTACAGCCTCTTGCAATACTTCAAGCAGACTGTGTTTTCATAGCTTGTTTTCAGAAGGTGCTGCATTATGAGCTAGCCAGAAAACTAAAGCCAAGCTGGTTATCTCATATAGCTTGCAACACTGCTGAGAAGCCAATTCCCTTGTGGCTAAGATTTTCCAATGATACTTGAATGCACTAACATCTTTAATATCTGAGTGGCCTCAAAATATCTCAGAAAGTCTGTTTTGGGGAAAATTGTGCTCCTCTTCTGTGAAATTGAGCCTTTCTCAGTTGTCACAAGGTAAATGGGCGGTAACAAAAATCATAGACACTTAAAAATCTTGGCTAAGTTGTTCTTTGACCTTATAGTTATTATGTATGTTTTAAAAGGCCCTGAAAACTTCTTTGAATTATTAGAATCTACCAGCACTAATCCTGAAGCCTCCTCAGGTCTGTCTTATTTAGATGTGGATTTAAGCAAGCAAATAAGAACCTCTTTAATATGGAAATTGGGAGCACTTCAGCAGAATTATCAATGCTGACTTTAGCTTATTTCCTGAGGTAAACATGAGTAGTATCTTCCCTCTCCCATTAACTTTCTAGCTTCTCAATAAAACATTTTAGAGAATTAGATTCTTCACTGTTGCCGGTTTGAGCAGGAAACATTTAGTGCTGGTGAATAGTAAGTATTTTCCATATGCAAATTTGCTCATTTGCTGCCCCTTACTTCTTGTTAAGGGAAAGGGTCATTTATTCTGCTTAGAGCTTTCCCTCAGAGCTATTCAAATTAACAAGATGCTAAGTGTTTTACTGAGGAGGGTCTATAATTTCCTCAGCCGGTACAGCTGGAAAATCGACATTTATTTACTCTCTGCTCAGAAATTACTGGGACAGAGACATACATTTGCTATGTAAAATACATTGTTAATTTCTCAGCATGTATCATGGTGCTGGGTCAGAGTTAAGAAGGTTAATGAAATATTTAAAGTGAATTTTTGCATAGCATTTTTTTCAGTACTGCAATGGATAAACCACAAAGCTAAGAGCATGTTTATGTAAGGTATTTAATCAGGTGTTTTCATCCTATAGAATGTATAGAGGCTATTATCAAGATGTTCTAACACCACTTGAATAAGATTAAGCTCTTTATAAATACTCTTTTAAAGGCAAATTTCAAATTTGCTTCTAAGGTTGTATTGCTGTAGTAATGAGCAGCAGAGCTGATGGCTCCCTCAGTTTGCTTTGATTTATACTATTTTTGAGGCCAAAGTGGCCGTAGTTGCTTTTGGGCTTGAGATTTTTAGAGGAGATGCACCTGTGTCACCCCTGTCAGTTCAAAATTCAGTGGAGCTCAAGGGCTCTGAGTATGTTGTGTATAACAAAGGCAGTATTTTTGACTAGATTCCTGGTCCAAGACATCCAGACCAAGGCATTGTGTAATGTTGACTTTTGTCTTCCTTACAGAACTCCTCGAGCGATGGAATTTCTTGAATGTCATCAAAAGAAGTCAGACCCAGATGTGGACTGTTCCTGTTTGATATGCCACAAGTGAAGCTAGCTTTCTGTAATTTCCCATGCTGCAGTGAGAGAAAGATTAAAAACTAAGGTATTTGAACACTGTAAAATTGCACACAAATAAAGCAGTGGATGTATTCAAAAGGGCTCTTTACAAATAAACAAAAAAAAAGTCACCACTTTGACAGACCCAGGCTTGCAAAGAATGTGCCAAGATCAAATAACAGCTGTACCTGCTGGAGCTGGAACCAAAACCATCTGGTCCACTTCATTTTTTGCTTCACAAACAAGGAATTTGGTTGATAAAAATGCTCTTAAGCCTTTTTAGCTGTGTGGTAGATACAAGATTGCTCCAAAGTGCCTTTACAGGAGCAGACTGTACTGGTGGAGCATGGCAACAGTTTGACTTCTTCTAGGCATTGGGTTTGGTGCCTACTGATCAGGTATAGAAGTATAGAGTGGATGGGAAGGGACTTTTGAAGATCAACCTGTTCCAACCTCCCTGCCATGAGTAGGGCCATCTTCCTTCCTTCCAGCTTGCCTCCCCTTCCAGCCTGCCCTTGAAAGTTTCTAGGGATGGGGAATCTACCACTTCTCTTTGCCAGTTTCTCACCACCCTCACAGTAAATAATTTCTTCCTAATATCTAATCTAAACTTGCCCTACTTCAGAAACTCCATTTGTTCTTGTGCTGCACTACATGCCCTTGTCAAAAGTCTCTCTCAATCTTTCTTGTAAGCCCCTTTTTACTGGAAGGCTGCAAAAAGGTCTTTTTGAAGCCTTGTCTTCTCCAGGCTGAAAAACCTCTTCTCTCAGCCTTTTCTCACAGGAGATGTACTCCAGCCCTCTGATCACTTTTGTGGCCCTTCTTTTGCCCTGCTCCAACAGGTCCATGCCATTCCTCCATTGATGTCTCCAGGGCTGGACACAGTTCTCCAGGTGTGGTCTTACCAGAGTGGAGTATAGATTTGAGAACCATCACTAGAAGCCAAACACAGTCTGAAAAAAAAAAAATTGGGAGTCTAGATATCTGTTTTATTTCTATTCTGCATTTAGGGTCAGAAGCTGCCATCTTCAGTGAACTCATCATTAGCAGGATGCAAATTATATGGAACAAGTTTCTGACCTTGTTTCTGCTGTGGTAAAGCTCAAGTAATTCTGACTGTTAGGATGTTTTGCCATGGGTGAACACTTTTGGACATTTAACTGTTTATCTAGTTCCTTCAGCAGAATCACTGATGTCAACAGCAGCCAAGCATGGCCTCAGCTGACTGGTTATTAGAGAAAGAAGACAAGATTGCAGTTTTGGGGGAATTTGACACACACACGGCACCACTGATCTTCTCACAGTGGTGCACTGTAGAAAGATAAACTGTTATGGTCATAACAGTACAGGAACCTGGCATCTGAGACAGAGATGGTTTAACTTGTGTATTTTTAGAGGCATCACAATCTATTTATTTGGGAATTTGTTTGATTGTTGTTTATCTTTTAAAAATCTGGAAATCAACTTTCTCCTTTCTTGCAGCAGAGAATTTTACAGCCGTTACAGGAAAATAAATATAGGGCATGGGATCTTGAACAGATATGGTTTTCTTCAGGATACGTGTCAGAAATTGGAGTTAATGGGTAGCAGCAAGAGAAATAAATGAAAATTCTACATTAAATGGCAGGCAAAATGATTTAAAAATGGGTTAAGACCCATTTTTTGTTTACTTCATGTAAGACTTATGAAAGTTCTCCAATCTCTTTTCTAGGATGAATGTAAACTGGACAAACTCTTTTTAAATCTTCTGCAGTTATCATGAACAAACATGATATGACAGCAGGCTTAAAAATCTCTGCCTAGATTATCTGCTGAGAAACATCTTGCTAAAACTAAAATTTTTCTCGCCAAATTTGAGAATTGTGGTCATTTGTAATTGCAAATAAGCCAGCCATGCTAGTTGGGGCTCTCAATATTTTTAGCATTATAAGTGGATATTCACAACAAGTCCATGTGTGTGCCTCCACAAAACTGGACAACAGGAATCCACCAGCTTAAAAGGAGGATTGCATTACACATAAAAGGGAAAAACATGTTCGATGTAAATGGTTCCATTTGTATCTCACAGCAAATTAGGTTCCTTCAAAATCTCCTCAAGGGAGTGAGGCATCATGAAGCCTTTCATCAGGGGCCCCAGGCTGGGCTCTGCTTCAAACTTCTTCAGAAGAACAGAACAAACATCCTCCTTCCACTGAGCCGGATGTTTTCTGAAGGTAGAACAAGGTATCCTCTGTACCTCAAAGGGAGGAAGGATCACATAACACCAGGCATAAATGTGAAGTTACCAGTTTTCACAGGCTTTTATATTATTATTTCTTCTTCAAACTAGGAAGCTTTCCCACATCCCAGTTAGAGCTATGAAGTTCTATGGGTTTTCTCTGCTTTTCTCTGATTTCTGGCATTCAAATCTCAGACTCAAACACAGTCATTATGTGCTGGGCACCTTAGCAGATGGAGAGTGGCTGGTAGAACATTTCACTCTCATAACAGCCCTATGACAAGTACAGAAATGGTGTATGTGGAAAATTATTTATCAGGAAGCATTTGATGTGTTTTTAGGTTCTCCTTTAAAGTCATTTAGTGGCTGGAAAGCAAGGGAGAGGAGATCAAGTTCCCGGCACACTGCCAGTAACTTCTCTGTGGACTTCAGCTTTGGAACCAGCCACACATGAGCTTTTTCAGAGTTGTCAGCAATTCAGATCAAAACTGAAGCCTCTTTCTTATCACACCATACAAGCAGCAGTTCCTGCCATTTTCTTCCCTCAATACCTGTTGTTAATCCTGTGTCAGGCATTGGAGTCGGCTGCCCAGGGAAGTCCCTGGAAGTATTCAAAAGGCATGTGGATGTGGCACCTGGGGACAACATTTCATGGTGAACATGGTGGTACTGGGTTAATGGTTGGACACTACAATTTTAAAGTTCTTTTCCAACCTAGACAATTCTTTAATTCTAATCAATGGAACAAAAGTTTGTATGAACTTTGTCCTATATTGATCACTCTCCAGAATGAAACAGGTTGGTATTGTTGTTGTAGAGTTCACTAGGAGCATGGAACAAACCATAGCAAGGGTCTTTCTCTAGCAAACTGCCTAAGTTTAAATAGGTCACATTCTTCTGGACTTCTCTGTTCTTGCTTTAATGGTTTTGCATGTTTTGCCTGCATATGCAAAATACTTAGATGTTGTTCAAAGCATTCTGGAAAATTAAATTTTTCATTCATGCCCAAGAGAGGAAAGGGTATGATCAGTTCAAGGGATTAATAAAGAGGAATTTGAAGTTTTTCACCTCCTAGGGATTCACTTTTAGTCTGCAGGTTGTAATGATTTCAAGACTGGCTAGTGGCACACTGAAGAATGTTTCACACTTGTAGTCCCAATTACCTACATGGGAATGTCTGTCACAAACCTCAGACCACATGGTATTTTCTATAAATTCATGCACATTTCCAAGATAATGGGCTAAAAAAATGAATGGTCTGGAGATGACCTACCCTTTTATGTGTGGAAGATTTGTCTCAGGGGCAGAAGAAAGTAGTTTTATGGGTCTTTGCAATTGATTTATTATCTTGATAATGAAAGTTGTTTTTTGTCTTTTACATAGCCATGCTGTTGATCTCATAAACTCATGTTTACAGAATAGTGATCCTTTTTAGACATTGTAGAAACAAGGACTGCATAACCAGCAGCAATGGAAGCTTTAACATCTCTTCCATCTCACTGATACTTTAGTAAAGCACTTGACACCATTTCCCACAGCATTCTCCTGGAGAAATGGCTTGGATGGGTGCACTGTGAGTTAAAAACTTTCTGGATGGCCCAGAGAGTGGTGAGGAATGGAGTTACATGCATTTGGCAACCAGTCACCAGTGGTGTTCCCCAGCGCTCAGTGTTGGGGCCAGTCCTTTTCAACATCTTGGTTGATGATCTAGACACGGGGATTGAGTGCACCCTCAGTCAGTTTGCAGATGACACCAAACTGGGTGGTAGTGTTGATCTGCTGGAGGGCAGGAAGGCTCTGCAGAGGGATCTGGACAGGCTGGATTGATGGGCCAAGGAAAATTGTAGGAGGTTCAATAAAACAAAGTGCTGAGTCCTGCCCTTGGGTCACAACAACCCCAGGCAGCGCTACTGGCTTGGGGAAGAATGGCTGGAAAGCTGCCCAGGGTAAAAGGATCTGGGGGTGTTTGTCAGGAGCAGCTGACCCTGAACTAGGGTGTACCTGGGTGGCCAAGAAGGCCAATGACATCCTGGCCTGGATCTGCAACAGCGTGGCCAGCAGGACCAGGACAGGGATTGTCCTCCTCTACTCAGCACTGGTGAGGCTGTACCTCAAATGGAAAAGACAGAACAGACCAAGAAGCACTGATAAAGAACAGACCCTTGGCTCAGCCAGCTTCAGAAGATAATCACAAGCTTTCTGGAAGCCAATTTAAGTGCCATGCCAGAACACAGTCTAATTTTGCTGTTAAGCCCTTTGCCAGGAAATAAACTATTTCATTCAAGATGTTATTGCATTAAGCAGAAATGACTAAGGCTGAGATTCTGAGATCCAGTTCATGCTGAATGTCACCTCACTTGACAGGCAGATCTTAAGTAACAAAAAAGGCATTCAAAAAGCAAGCTTTTAATTCAGTTATATTTTTAGCTAGGCCCTCCTGCTTACCTCTTGCTTCTTATCAGAATGAGTTAAAGATTCATGGAGCATAAGATGGAGGAAAGCTGAGCTGCTGTGGTGCATGACTTTATATACTGAGTAGGATCAAATGGGTAAGAAATTTGTGATGCTGGACAGGAAATAAGATCCCCTTCTCTTCACAAATCAATGCCCAAGTGTGGTAGTAAGCAGAATCTCTTGAAAAAATACAAAATACAAATGTATTCACAAATAATTTAAAGAGTTTGTTTTACTCTGACTTCTACAATTGGAATTATTCACAAATAGTTGGATGGCAACCAGAATTTTTTCACAAGAAGGCCATTTCATTGTTCTGCTTAAAAAAATTCCGTCATTCAATTAGGGAGCTGAAACAATGTCTTGGACAAAAGTGACATGTTCGCTGCACAGCAAACAAAACCCAAAACAAGCTCAGTGGTTTTTTTCCATTAAAATTGCTGTCTTTCTCCAACTGGCTATCCCAGTTTAAATCCTGATGGAAGCAAGGCTCAGCAGTTTCTGTCTCTGTAAACTCAAAGAAAAATGCAGCTGCAGAGAGCAAAGCTGATCTGGCCCAGGTAGCTTGTAGAGAAGAATTGATCCCTTTCGCAGTGAAGACAAAGCCTTAAGGAATCGACCACACACTATGAGTAATGGATAGTAAAGTATGCAAAGAAATGATTCATAAATAACCCATAGACTGAGAGTTATTCGTTGATTTACTCACTGGATTCTGACACACACCACATTCTTTAAGATTTCCTATCCAAAAAAGGCATCCTATTTGTTGCAGATTTTACCCAGAACTTTAGAGTGCCTAGAAAGAACAGCATTGCTCTGAATTTTGGGTTTTTAAAATGGAAATTGAATTGAAAAACCTTTCTTTGTATGAAACATGAGGACTTGACCACTTTTTTATCGTTATGACTACGGCACTTTTCACAGAAGTAGGGTGTTAACCTCTGAGATGTGGCTGTGTTCCAGCTCAGATGTTTTTCTTTCTTCCTGAATTTTCTCTGTAGTTTCAGCTGGATGACGTATTCCTCACTTCCCTTCCTTTGTGTAATCCTGGTGGCACAAAATGGGAAAGACTGCTGTTTCCCCCACACAGATTGTCTGCTGCTGGAATGCAGCTAATGAGGAATATGTGCACAAGGTGAACTACATCCACACTCTTCGAGGCACTCAAGAGAAGCTGCATATCCACGAGGCAGACTTTGCCCCCAGTTTATTAAGCATGCTTGTTTATTAACCCTCCTTAGATGACAGCAGTGCAGAATAGGGAGTGGTGTTATCCTGAGCATTGTTCATTGTCCATTCTTTACCCAGAAAACACAGGTTGTTTTTATCAAGCCTCAGAAGTGGCAGAGAGGGTCATGATTAGCTGATGAAACTCAGCAATTCTGCAGCATAATTAAAGACAAAAACTGCAGAGAGACAAAGAAACTGTAGGTGGCCCATCTTTATGATATAAAAGAGTAACCTTGAAGAATTAAAAAGAAGTCCACTCTGGAGTTCCACTCCTCTCTTTTACGTTAAACTTTTTGCTTATCCATGAGTAGTAAGAAAATCTTTAATGCCTTTCTCTGCCATGGTGTCTTGACAGTAAGTGGTGCCCTTTGCAAGCAAAGGCATATTTCTCACATATTCCCACAGTACTCTTCTGAAGTTCTCTCTTTTATAGGCAGGAATCTGAGACAGGCCTATCCTGAGGGTCTCTGAAAGGCCTGGGCTGGCATTTTTCCACTGTACCACAATCTCCTTCCTAACACAGCTACATCTCTGGGCCTGGAAAGAGCTTGGTTGTTATTTTGGCAGTCCACAACTAAATAAAGGATGAAGAAGAACTTGGAATGATTTTCTGACCCTAAAGAGCCATTCAGTAAAACCAGGAAAAAGTCCATCTTGATATTGCTAATATTGCATAGGAAATCCCCCTCATCCCAAGGTCTTATTTTTATAACCTTTCAGAATTTCTTTGCATGGTATAAAGAGAGACACATTCTTAATTCCTTGAGGGCAACTTCTAAATCTGTTTCAAAGATGTAATGGAGCAATACCTTGGGATTTAAGTGCTTCAAACTTCTGAACAAGCCAGATATGATATTTTCAGCTGAGGCCCACCTTTGCTCTAAGAAAGCCCATTTCACCAGTGTGATTTTATTTTTAAAAGCAGTTTTCCTGGCAAGCTTCTCTGCCTTCAGCCGATTACGTAAAGTAAACTATTGACATATGCAGACCAGTTGAGGCCATGTTCTCCATTAAATTCAAGCCTTGTTTTAAAAGTGCAGTTTTAACATGTTGTTCTTTCTGAAATATTCCACAATATGTGCTTTCACGTTTGGTTATATAACATTACATTCTTTTACAATAATAAAGCCGAGTGTATTTTGGAATTGTTCACAGACTGAAGCAGTTTAGCACATGGGACACATCCAGATGTGAAAAAGTTCTGTGGCTTGGCTAGACATGTTACTAAACCTTTTTTCAGACGTCCAAATGATGCTCAGGATGAATTTAGATTTCCTTTCTGAAAGGGACCTAGCCATTTCCTAGCATGCACAGGGAGAACCATCCTAATTCTGATGCTGGGCTATTGCAGTTGAACACAAAATATATTTAACTTAATGTTAATTCAGTAATATGTTAAAACTGCTCACAAGCTTCACTTAGGTACTTATATAGCCTGCTAATGGCCTTGATACAGGAGAATATGCAAATAATAATGCTGTATTGAATCAAATGTCTTCAAGCTTCAGCCAAGGGGCAGAGACGACTGGTAGTAATGCGACAAGAAGCCCCTGTTTGGTAGGATTTCACATATGGACAGATTGCTATGATTTTTCCAAATTCATAGGTAGGTACTTAAATATAAGCCACAAGGGGATCTGCTATTCAAACAGAATAAATACATTAATTTGTTGGTATGTGGGACTTTTCTGTTTCAAGAAGCTGGTGGAGGGAAGTGACATAAGAAGGGCTACTGCTATACAGCACTGTCTTAGGCAGCCCCTGTGCGGCAATGGAACACCTCTTTTGTCTGAAGGCATTTTCATGACCCTGTGAAACTGAAGGCAATTCAGGCCAGAGCTGTGGTCTGCATCCCCAAACAGACATTTGAGAGATGCCACACAGCTCTCTCTGCCAAGGGTGTGACATCACTGACATGAGTCTTGGCACAGGGGGTCCCTAGCCCAGATACCATCCATTGTCTCTGCATTATCATGTGTTGCCATCCCCACAGCACCTACATGATCTGCACATTCAACTGCTATATAGCACACTTCTTCACCCTGTCCCTGCACTGTCATCAGCACAAATTTAGCATTATGACCTCACAGGATGGATCCTGCAGGACTTAGGCATATGGATCCTGTATTCTCTCTGCACAAGGGAAAATTCTATGGACCTCAGGGATTTCATTGCAACCTCCATATGCCGCTCATTGCTCTGGTCCTTCACTGCATAGGCTACTTGACACTTGTTCTATCTATGGCCTGGGGGGTGAGAGAGAATAAAAGTTCTCCACTAGGATCAAATAATCTGCTTCAGTTGGCTTATTCCAGTCTCAGATTCTGGTCTGAATCAGTCAGGACCTGTCCCATTAACTGAACAGTGTTTCTGTTAGTATGAGACAATGGGTCTATGTCAACAGTATGCTGGTTTGACTTTACATCACATTAAAATCAAAGCAGCCATCATGTCATCAGCCTGTAGAAGCACAGTGGTGAGTTCATCCACAATAGTTATTTAAAATCTCTTTTTATTTTTATTTTTTATTTTTTTTTGAGCTGACTTTGATGGAAAACTCTGGGCTGGCTGCCTTTGAGTTTGCTATTTTATGTTGTTTGTTGTTCTGCTTCCTGGTTATTATTGATATCCCGTCATTATCCAAATACTTTCTAACCACAGGAATTAGTGCAGCTACAATTTTTTTGTTGTTGTTTCTTGTTTCTCCACTTCGCTTGTAACTTATGAATATTTATTTGTAGAGGCCAAATGTCATGTCACAAAGTGTTTTCTATGCTTTCTCTGCATATAGGCACAATACAGTGATTTACCATGAGACCACAGAGTTTAAATTCATTGCCTTGCAGCATTTATTTTATTTACCCACAGAATTCTTATTTATCCATTCAAAGGATCATCCTGGCACAAATCAGTTTGTTGTAGTGGTGAGATTCTTATTCAAATGTTGAGCTTTGGCTTTCTTTATCAAAGAATTATTTTCCAAACATGCTTGTCACCAAATACTCTTCATTTGCAGCTGCAAGATGTATGGGTGGGAAATAAGAGACAACTTAGAATTGCATGCTAGACTTGCTTTTTCTGCAGATGTGCCATGTACACAGAATGCCCACCTGGTCTTTGCCAGCAGTAAAAAAGATGTATAATAATGTATGAACTTGGCTTTGCCATGCTGAAGTCTTTCTTTTCATGGAAAAAAAGTCTGGACATTTCATGCACTTATATGGTATTTTGTAGCCTAGTACTTTGGAGCCAGAGGAAATGTACATGTCCAAGAGAGTTTGCTGGATACACAGACAGTATTCTTGGAACTAGACTTAACTCTAATCATTAGGGAAATAATTTTGCTGTTTTCCTTATGCAGTTTGAGCCTCTAGCCTCCTCCTCTTCCAGAGCAGGAAGCTTTCCATTCTGAAAGCAAAAACTCCATACATGATAGATTGATGAGCAGCACTTATACACAAAAACACACTGATTTTTGTTCTCTTTGCACTTTATCCCTCAGAGGCCTCACACTCATATGTATAATAATCTACCATCTCTGTTCTTGAAACTTACAGTCACTACTCCAGATCTGCCTCTTTGGTTAAGTTATCTCACCTAACATTAGGCATCTGTAGCATAGATGTCAACAGCTAAATCAGGCATCTGAATTGCCTTTCGTTGTCAGTGGACAGAAACAGGCATTTGCAGGGACCAAAGTTAGGGATCTTTTTATTCAAAACTGGCCTGTGTTAGATATTTACCCTAAATAAAATTGATTTTGTCAATTTAGTAGGTCTTTACAGTCCACAAAGGAAGCTTGGGTGACTAGCCTGGATTTATACATATATGTTATAGTGGCATCTGAGCCCTTTTCTGTTCAAAGTAAAACCTCATATTGATTTGACATCTTCAGTGGATGTGTAATGGGTTTATATTCCATCTGACTAAGGAAGGTGTTTCAGCCTTCACTACCAAAACCTGATTTTCACTCTTCTCAGCACTGTGTACTGTACATGATCTTGCTGTCAGTCAGATCCATGTGTTGGATATCAGTTTTGACTTATTTGACCTCTTTCGAATTCATTTAAATACAGACTCAGTTATTGAGCTGCCTCTAAGAGAAAGCCCTTTCTATACATCTCACTGGCAAGAACTCTGTGCAAGTTTTAGGTCATTTGCATGAGCAAGATGCAGAAATTGTCTAAAATTAAACTACTTAAGAGTATGAAACTTTACTCAGAATATGGATAACTCTTAACTGTGCCGTTCTTATGTACAATCCATACTCTACATGCATGACCACATCTCTATATTGTTTTACTGACTTCCCTTTCTGTGTTCATCAAAACTCAGCTCTATCTCTTCACCTACACTGAGGTTAACAGCTTTTCTGTCCTCTCTTCCTGTCATGCATACTGAGAGAGTCACTCCTGCTTCTGCCACATATTTGCCATGTTTAAAAAAACCTAAAAATGTATTCTTATTAATGATCTCTCAGACCCATTCATTGTTCTAATTCAGATTCCTTCTTGCAGCTCTCCTTGGCTGTGATGCCTAGAAAATACTTGGCAATCCATGCTGTCTGGCTGGCTAATGCAGTTGCATCTCTTCCTCACTCTCCATCTAGGTCTTTTGTGTTTTGTCTTGGATTTAGATTCTAAAGCTATTTGCCTATGTGTATACAGTACTGAGCTCAACTTCTGCAGAGCCACCATCATATAGAAATAATAAAGTATTAGTAAAGAAAATAATAACAATGAGAAAAATTTTGAAAAATTAAGGGTAAATAACATTTCACAAAAGCTTTCCTGTGGAGATTTCCACTGTCCTCTTTCATAAAGACTAGCACTGTGCTTCCTTTGTTAGAAAATCTTTATTCTTCTGGTTTTGATTCTTTCATACTTTTAAGTTGAAAAGCTTCAGCTAGGTTCTGAAGCCAAACACTCTGTTGTAAGCATGCATTCCTTTGGCAAAACTCTTGGTTGGTTTTTTGTTGGGTTTTTTTTTGTTTTTTTTTTTTTTTTTTTAAAAAAACTTTTT